>MU181942.1:232289-279716 GCA_016904865.1 Pissodes strobi
ATTAATTGTAAGAAAACCGCTGGAAATAAACCCAGCAACCCCTATATTAGTGAATTCTTTGTAAAGAGCTCTATCCATTGGTATAAAAATATATAGGGTATTCCATTTAAAAAACATGACAAACACGCTGTAAGTCTTTTGTTTTCAATTCAAATGTTTTTTTGGTGAGATTTTTGAGTTGCATGGAAAAAAATACTTGAAATGGCTATTTTCGTTTTTTACAAAAATACAGGGAAGTTAAAACAAAAGACCATTTTTACTTTAAAATGAATAACCCTGTACTAAGGTGCACATGCTTCCGCGATTAAGGTATATTTATGAATTGTTTATAAGTCTTTGGTCACTGATTTATAAATATAGCTTTTCTTAAGAGTTTGTGCTGTGTCTCATTTATAGTTAGTTTGGGTTAGAACCACTTTAAATTTCCACTTAGAGTTTACACTTAAATTTTGCACTTGAACTTCACTGATTTTTACTTTGAAAATTATCTTTTAATAAATCTCCTGTAGATTCAACTTGTAATACGGAGGGAAGACAACCCCTGAATCCGCGAGCAATGTGCTCGAGCAAGACGACTCAGGTAAGGGCATTGAGTCGGCGGGTCATGTGCTCGAGCAAGATGACTCAGGAAAGGAGATTGAGTTCCCGTGCAATGTGCTCGAGCAAGACGGCTCAAGTTTTAGGTTTTAGTGGTTCACAATATAGTAAAAAAAGCTTCATTAATATCTGGGTTAAGGATTTTCAAAACATTCTCTTTGTTCGGGCCTAGAGTGTCATGACATTTATAGAAAAACGATTAAAATTACCTCTTTAGGAATAGTACTAGCAATAGCTTTCATATTTACCGAATTTATCATCAAGATACATCTAATGATATTCAAATAATTTCGGGTTAGAATTCACCTACCCTTGAGCTATTAGGCTTATTGAGGAATACTATACAAAAAAAACTTAAGGACGACCACATTTTTTATGTAAGCTCATGGGTTAACAAAATCAAATTACATTCCAAAACTAATTTATTCCTTAAAGCATTGTATTTTCATTATTTTTTTTTATGTAGGTACTAATTTGTTTTTAATGCCTATATAATAGAAGCCCTTGATTATGATGTATAGACGAACTGATGGCTAAACATTGCTTTACCATTGAATTGATGAGAATAAGAGTTTAAAAAATAAAAGAGAGGCGTCCGAATAGCTAAATTCAGAACCACAAATATAATATGCTCATTTCTGGTTCTAATAGGCTCCAATATCTATATCTATTTTACAATATGTATGTATTTTGCAATGTAATTGCATCTAAAAGTTCATGTAGCTGCCATGAACTATAAATCCACTTTCGCGCAAAGATCAAAAGCATTTTTACGTTCCGACATAGAGGAAATCCCATAAATATTTATGTGTCATAGTAAATATTATTTCTTATCATGTTATTGGCTATAAATTTAAAAAGGGAAGGATATTCACTGTATAGAGCTCCACACGAAGCAATCAATCATTCAGTACGGACGTTGCTGTACTTCAATGAGAAAATATCTCTATCGTCTTTGTGAGATATATTGATGGAGTCATATAGGGACATCTTTGATATTTCAATTAATCTTCGTTGTGCATTTGGGACATTTCGTTCATTTTTATTAACGAATTTTGGTGTTCCCAATTTAAACGTAATTAAAACAATCTTCTAGTTTTATGTCAAATCATCATATGGATATCTATTAGCATAAAAGCAGAGAGTGATTTTCTAGAAACAAAATAATATGTGGGTCTTGTCAGATATATATACTACTGCCTCCTTTTAACTGTTCGCTTCTGCTTTTGTTTAGCAGCCATATTATATAATTCTATTACTTATAAATTCTTCTCGTTCAATTGTAAATATAATGATAGTCCTCAACCGGAAACATTGGTCTGTGAGACCAAACCGAAAGTTACTTAGCAAATTGTGGAAATAGGGTTTTAAGTTTGTTCATCATCATTTATTAGTATTGCTTGCTCAGTGTCTTACGCATTGGAAAATATTCTTACAGGTGTGAGGGACTATCTGTTTCCTATAAGAGCCTATTCAGCCAGATATATAAATTCGTGTCAAATTCACAAAAGCTTTTATCGTTAGGTGATTGCGTCACGACAGATGAGATGTGCGGAAAAGGCAATGATGGAAAAGGTCCAATCGGAAAGGAACCAAAATTAAGTAAAGCATTCCAGCGTAATATGACATTTCAGAGCATAAGAAAGATCAAACTGAAATGTAACAGTTGATAATTATTTTACAACCACTGAATAAATCGATCAACTCAAAAATCGCTTGCACGCTAGAGAAAAGGTGAGTACCATCCGAATATGGATATAAATGAAACGAAAAATCTGATGGCCGCAACGGCCTTCATAGGTCCAGATCCAGTACTGGGAATAGCTTACAACATAGCTAAAGAAGCCCTCTTCATGTGGACATATCAGCAATTTGTAGAAAAATGGAGAGAGTTACTGGGTCTAACTCATTCAAAGATGGCAGTGAATCTGCCATCAGGAGTGAGAACTAAACAATTTCTTCAACTTGGCCGATAGCAGGTACAGGCTGTAGTTGACATGTACACTGGCCATTGTTGGCTAAGAAGCTACATGAACAAGATAGGGCTTTCAGAAGGAACGGAACGCCGCTTGTACTTGGAGGACGAAGAAACAATAGAGCATGCTTTATGCCACTGACCAGCATTAGAAAGAACAAGATAAATAGTGTTTGGATATTCTCAAATTACACTTGCAGATTTGAAAACTATCTACCCCAGAAAGCTATACGATTTCATGAAAAGGATCGAGCCTCTGGCCTTATGGAAATCGCAGACATGAGCCGCAATAGACCAAGGGTTACAGTGGAAAGCCCCATTTGAGCGCACTCACGTATACAAATACAATACCACCCGAATATATAGCAAATAAAGAATGAGCAACATGCATCAGCATGGATTCCGAATCTTGCGGGCCAAGCGTTCGGACTGATAAAGGAACTCAGCAAAAAGCTTCCTTACGCGTTTTTAACCGAATTCTCGGGCTGGTTCTGTGAACGACAAATTCCTGGTAAATAATTATATTTAATTTTAGTAAATATTGCCTGTGCTCCTTTTACAGAGAGGCAAATAGGCTCGTTGCACCACTGTTCTTTTTTTAGTTTTCCGGGACGGAACCCGGAATTTTCCATGTAAAAATGTCAGCTGACGATATGTCAGTCATATCGGTCGACTCGGACTCGGGCAATTCCATGAATGAGTCACGTACGCAATTATACATCTCAAAATTGAGAAAATACCCGAAGTGCAACCTGTGTATCGGAATAATATCGCTGCTAACAAGTGCAAACACGGGCTCCAGGCTCGATTACAAAACGGCAATCGACACAGTAAAAACACATTTTACTAGGGACCATAAGGCAGTATTCAAAAGGCCTGCATCGGTCAAACCTAGAATAGACTGCGGTAATACCAAACCCTCTATCAAGGATAATGCAAAGCCAACGGGCTCTGAAACGTCCCCAAATTGCAAGAAGTAAAAGTTAGGGAACGTATCGCACAGCGAACCGCAGGAAGAAATCGGTCAAAAAACTAGAGACCAAAAAACCGAGACAGAAAAAACGCTCGACAAGAACACCGAGATGGATGTTGCGCAGTTTCAATCTGCGCATCTTCTAGCAGACGAACCCGGCAATATACCGTTTAAGACCCCTTACAAAACCATCCCATTCAAAAAAGGGATACGTATGGTTCAGGTAGACATGGGGAACGAACCTGTAACCACCAAGAACAGATTTCAGCCACTAACTGACTCAGAAATTGACGAGAACGACGACAGAAGCAGCGTCGCTTCCTCGCAAATCTCAACGGCACGCAAGGTACAGAAGAAGACGAAGAGTACTCCAGCAAAGAACCCTAAAAATACCCCTAAGACCCCACAGCAGAAGAAACCGACCCAACTCCCTCCAATCGTTATTAAAGGTGGTGCTCAAGATCACAAAGTGATAAAGCAAACCATAAGCGACATGCATGTAGTGGATTATAACCTGAAGTACACCCGTAACTCAGTTATAATCTACTGCACACAACTCAAAGATTGGTCGAATATGAAAAGGCTATTCGAACGAGAAAGCGTCGAGTTCCATTCATATGCTGAAGCCAGCCAGAAAACACATGCCTTTGTGTTGAGAGGTCTAGACGGCGGCTTCAGCACGGAGGAAATCCGCAATTTACTTGCTGAGGAACATGGACTAACAGTAAGAGCGGCTTATGAAATGAAGAAGACGCGAGTACCTCTCTATTTACTCGTACTAGACGCCACCATGACACTGCGTTGGCTAAACCAAGAGTGCAGACTTCTTTCCCACATCAGGATTTCATGGGAAAACCTCAGGGCGACAAAGACGGTCATGCAGTGCAAAAGGTGTCGGGGGCACGGGCACTCCATGACCTATTGTCAGAGAAAATGGGCCTGCTCGAAGTGTGCGGGGCCTCACCAAATTACGGAGTGTACAAGCAATAACATTAAATGGTCCAACTGCTTCGGAGATCACAGGGCGATAAGTGTATTATGCCCTGTGTATATCTTCGAAATGCAGCAAACTCAACCCGCCAACCCCAAAGCAAAGCAGGAATATAAGCCCGCACCACCCCCCGCAAACCCAGCCTGGCAAGGGGCTAGAGAATCCGACGCGACAAACGACGCTACCAGGCAGTACAATCAACAGTTCCCAGCACTGCAAAAAAGAGGACAAACACAGAAAAACATGCCAAGAAATAACCAGGTTAGTCAAAATCACGGTCAAGCCAATGTAAATGATGATGTAAATAATAACCCTCAATCATAACCTCAATTAGCAAACCCTAATAATATATTAAACAATGTAAATAGTTTGAATAACCTGCATAATGCCGTTAACCGTATAAATAGCTTAATAAACTTCAACGAATTACTGCGCGCCTTAACTGATTACGCCAATATATTAGAATCCTGTCAAGGCAATAAATTCGAGGTATTACAAGCCTCAATGAAGTTTTTTACAGAAGACTTCAATGGTTATAATATATAGCTAATACGATGCCCATTAACGTTCTCTCGTGGAACTGCAATGGCATCCGCTCTAAACTCGGAGAACTGAAAAATTTCATTTATAATAATCCTAATTTGCATATAATATTTCTGCTTGAAACCAACATCGATGCTGGTTTCAGGCTGAAATTTTACGATAGACAGGTCCTGCGTTTTGATAGGCCTGATCGACGCGGAGGAGGCGTGGCCTGTCTGATTCACAGGTCAGTCCTTTACAAGCAGGTCGTAGGCCTGAGGTCCGTCATTGAGCACGTAGCTCTCGAGCTTGATGGTGGCCTGCGGATTGTCGGCGCTTACTCTCCTCCGGGTCTCCGCCTCCAGGAAGAAGATATTCTTGCTCTGCTGCCTGCTGGCAGGAAGACGCTCCTGATTGGCGATTTAAACGCAACGCACGTTAATTGGCGTGGATCTTCCAACAGGAGCGGACGCTTGTTATACAGGTTAGTGGAGCAGAATATTGACCTTGCCTATCATCAAACTCCCAATCCTACACATTATCCCGGTAACCGATTCAACCCATCGTTCCTGGATATTGCTATTTATCGAGGAATAACTAACGCTTCTGAGCTCATAGAGCTGAACGAGCTCAATTCGGATCACCTCCCAATCAAGATTAGCCTACGTTCTAGGCTACAAGTAGCGCAGGAAGTAGTCCTGTCCTATAGAAATCTTGATTGGAAGGAGTTCCGAGTGAGGCTTAGCCAAGCAACAGTTGTTCCAAGGCAAATAGACTCTATCCCAGAACTTGAGAGCGAGGTGCAAGCTCTAGTCACAAACATCCAGCGCGTCAGAGACGCAATTTGTCCTACTGTCAGTAAACGTTCGTTTACTGACACACTTCCAGATCATATAACAACCCTCATCACATCCCGTAACCGTATTCGGCGTAGGTGGCAACGAGCGAGGGTCGCCACAGACCGTGAACGTTTCATAGCAATGACCGGGGAGATAAAGGCACTCATTGCAGCCTACAGGAATGAGAAGTGGATGGAATACGTTAACACTATCAACCGTCATGATGGCTCGCTATGGAAGCTCGCCAGGCGCGTTCGCGGAGCCCCGCCGAATTTCCTGGAATACTGCATCAAGGCGATGTAATAACGGATAACGTCGGGAAAGCGGAGGCCTTTGCAGACTACCTGGAGGGCGTCTTTAGCGAGACACCAAACACTACTCCATTCCATGACACTGTAGATGCTTCAGTGGAAAACTTCATCTCCACAAAGTATCCTATCGCCCCGGAAGTGCTAAGCAAACTACTAATAGCTCCGCTGGACATCAAGAGAGTTCTTGCCCGCCTACCCGGAAACAAAGCCCCCGGTCCTGACGGCATTCCGTATATTCTGCTTAAGAATATGCCGAATAAAGCCGTCATCCACTTTATGCACATTATAAATGCTATTTTACGCCTCCAACATTTTCCGCTCCCCTGGAAGAAAGCGGTGATAATACTGTTTCCTAAACCGGGCAAAGATGCGAGACTAACAGCCTCGTATCGCCCCATATATCTGCTAGATACGTTGGGCAAAGTAGCCGAGAAACTCGGAATGTCGAGAATTAGCAATGTTGTTGAGAGTCTGAGGATTCTGCCACATGAGCAGTTCGGCTTTCGCCGCAGTCACAGCACTACTATGCTCGCGGCGAAAGTCGCGCAAGATACGCTCAACGGCTTTAACGAGAGCAAGGCAACGGCATTGTTACTTCTCGACATAGAGAAAGCATTCGACAAGGTATGGCACAATGGGCTCATATACAAGCATTTTGCTATTCACGGAATGCCACTTCATATAGCATCCCTCATTGCGTCGTACCTTGCGAATCGCTCATTCTCGGTTCGTGTCCACAATAGCACATCAGGGCCAAGGCGCATCAAGGCCGGCGTGCCCCAAGGAACAGTATTATCGCCGCAAATATTCAGTCATTTTATAGCTGACTTTCCATCTCACCCCTCAACTTCTTTTGCCCTGTATGCTGATGACACTGTGATCTATTCACAATCGTCAGACATATAGGTCGCAAAGCATAATCTCTCTCAACATCTTAACCTTCTAGCTCCCTTTTACAGGGACTGGAAAATATCCTTAAATGCGGCGAAGACAGAACTAGGGATTTTGACATGTAAACGTAGCGTCGACATGACGCCAATAGTAATTGACAACGCGGCTATCACGCCAAAGGACCCCGTCAAATACCTAGGGATAGTCTTTGACCGCAAGCTCCTTTTTTCCAAGCACGTCGCGGCAATAAGGGCTAAGAACATAGCAACACAAAAGAGTTTAAATCCTCTCATACGAACTAGATCTTACATGAGCCCGACTAACAAACTCACGATTTACAAAAGAATCATTAGACCGACACTTCTCTACGGGGCGCCTGTCTGGTGCTCCGTAGCGAAGACCCACCTGAAACATATACAAACAATACAGAACAGATACCTGCGGGCTGCTTTCTCCCTGATACTATGGGATCGCGTACGTGTCATAGAGCTGCACAACATTGCGAGTATTGATTACATCGACCAGCACATCAACAAGCTTGCTTGCAAGTTTTACGATCACGGTATCAGGGGGTCAGAATTGACCGCAGGTATCGCCAACATACGCTACAACCAACCTCACCTACCTAAATACGGACCGTTATACAAACATACGGACCTGTTCTACCAAGAACTGAGACCACCATAAACGACTAACACACATTAAGCATACCATACGAAACATTAAGTATAAAAAAAAGACTAACATACATAACGTACGTACAATGAATAAGAGAACAAAGACTAACAGACATACAAACAGCAACAAACAACTCAGCAACCGACTGACATCACTTTTGCCGCAGCCACCAAACCGCGCGTGCTATCCCTCTCCTATGCAACCTCTACATGTTCCGAGCGATTAACTCTATGTTATCCCCAGCCCTAAGGGCACAAATGTGTACGTCGTGTATGAATATATGCGACGATATGCATACCGCAGCTGGCAATTATGCCAATCACCTGTATATATGTATATATTGTTTATATTTGTATATATAAACGTTACATGTTTGTGCCGTCTTGTGTAAAGAAGAAGCAGGTTTTTTGCTCACTTTTTCCTGTGTTGTAAGGCTTGAGCCACCCTTAAATAACGCACACAGATCAATACAGCCTCTAGGTATCGAACATATCAACTTTGTGAAGGGATACCCCAAGTAACAATACATTGACTTGATCGCTGACTGAACTAATCTTATAAGGACCGACATCAGCCCATAAGTCGCTGGATGTTTGGTACGCGAGTGTATACGCGCAGTGAAAGTGCGTATCAAACACGTGAAACCAGAACATCTAACACTTAACACGTAGAATAAGATTAGTATTAAGCACATTTATGTATCAATTATGCAATAAAGATTATTTTGATTGATTGATGCATCAGCATTTATGGTTTCAATGATTACAGAAACCTGGTTTATTATGTTCCAACGCGAAGCAAAGCTGTACTACTCGTGTCTTGGATGTGTTATTTCATAAATAACGATGATACGACTGGAAAATCAGACTTAATACACTATTGTAGCAGTACCAAATCTAAGGTGGATGTTTTGGACACGAAATGTACTAACTACAGTTCAAATGGACGGACACGACGCTAGCTCCGGCGTGTCAAGCGTCTTCCAACGTTGGCCACGTCGATATTTGTAGTATCATGTGGACGTGTAACAGAGAATATTACACTGGGGACGTTCGGCAGAGGGTCGATATTTTTGACCAGCGTCAAAGGATTTTTCAAACGTTGAAAGCAACATTCGACGAACGGCTGCACGAGTGGTTCATGCGCATCGATAGCTTAATTTCATTATTGATACTTTTGGTTTTTTTCTCGTTCGCAGCTCAAGGTATGGGTATCTTTTTTTTTTGTTTGCGCGAGACAAATTCACGATGACCATAAATTTTCTCTTTTTTTAAGCAAATTCAGGACAAATCGAAATAGAGGCAAACTTCCACTGTTTTCAAAAAGAAAAAGATGCAGTTCAAAGAGGTCAGGGCGACAGCTGAAAGCATCAAAATTGAACCGGCAGAACTGAAATTTGCACAAAATGGAGGTGAAAATGGCGACCCGAATGTTGGCTTTTAATGTTGGATCCAAGGGCCGCCTAGTTTGTGTGACAGAAGCAATTTGACAAATACTAGTTGCTGATTTTGAGTCCAAGCTTGCATTCAGTGTTGGTTCCAACGTTTAGGATACCGTGTGGCGCCGGCTTAATAATTTCGCAAAACTTCTAGTAGTAGCCCTCATTCAACCACACTTTCGATACAGACGTTCTACCAATTTACTAAGTGAACATAGATCCAGTATTGAGAAAAATCTTCGGATCCAACCGACCTCCGAATTAGACCCAGGAGCTGATATATTATCTAAGATGATGTAAACGGCATAAAAAGTCATCAAATATTCTAAGCCGATACGCTAGCAATGCAACAGAACAATTTGTAATGACTGTGTGTTATTAAATTAATACTCATAGTAAACTTTTTGTTGTGTTTTTTTTTTGTATTTTACATTTTCTGCATTATCTCTGACAATAAAGGTGTTATGTGTTTTAATAAAGTTTTAGAAATTACATGTCATATTTTACTAGCCTCTCTATTAAAAAAATAAATTATGAAGGCATGCGATTTCCATAATATGTTGGTTTCTGGGACCATATGTTTCCTATAATAGATAAAATTTCCATGTTTTTGGTTGAGGGTTATTTCAATTATCTTAACCCTGTGTTACTAGCATGGTGAGGGCGCCTCTCACTCATTAACGTTTTTCTTAATTATTTTCAGAATTTTGCACAGGATAGCAAGTGCCCTTATCTAATCCTCCCCGCAACTATTGTGTCCGAGGTCATTATCGCAGAAATGTGATCATACAGCCGTTAGTCTATTTTAAGCGGTCTTTAGAAGTGCATGTTGAGAATTGAGCGATTAGATCACCCGCGAGTAATCGTCGTGATCCTCATATTTGCGATTTTGGAAAGTTAACATACAGATTTTTTATCGTTTTTCCATCGACTTTGCTTTTTCAAATTACATGGCTCTTCAATATTACTGTGCAATGGATTCAAAAGAAGAGGCGAGACTCTTGAAAATATTTGAAGAGTTGGAGCAAGAGGATTTGTTACTTTAATACGCGCAGGAGCAAAATTTAAATGATGAACAAAACGAAAGATTCTATTGAAGACTAACTCAGAGTGATGGGCGGATGATATAGATAACACTATTTCGACGTTTTAGTCTGAATATGGTCCCAACTACATCGGCAGAGACAAATAAACCATTTGGAAAGTTCACCGTGAGCGGAAAACAGGCCGGACTCGACAGCACAATATTATTACCAAATTACCGGGAGTAAAGTCTGCTGCAAAAGATGCTCAAACTCCATATGAAAGTTGAACTTGCTCACAAAAGACGAAATCCTTGAAGAAATTGTGTCCTGCACAAATTTATATATACAGGAAATTAGAAACAATTACGCTTTGATAACATTCACACAAGAGCTAAACGCAAAAGGTTTGATAAGCTAGCTCCAATATGCTTGAGAAATTTCAACAAAAATGTCAAGCCCGCTACACACATGGTGAGAATTGTACAATTGACGAGATGCTGGAGGGTTGCCGGGGAATGTGCAGCCTTAGGCAATATATCCCCAATAAACCTAACAAGTATGGGATCAAAGTATTTGACTTGGCTGATAGTCGTTTAGGAATTCTAAACTGTCAAAATGTACAGTTATGCGGTAAAGTAGCCTGGGAGTCTATTTTATGTTGATAACAGTTCAGCTAGTTCACCTCAGTTCCTTTAGCAGAAGAACTTAAAAAGCAAATAATAACTATTAGAAAAACAAGCGTGAAATACCAGAAATATTTTTTTCATATATTTCCAATATGGAGATCGAAAGTATGATCCTGATTAAAAGTTACACCCAAATCTTTGATAGATTGTACTCTCTCTAGTATCTGCACAAGCAATAAGTGTGGATAAATTCCAGCTAGGTACGTGGAGAGTTCTATACAAATTTGTGGCATTTAGAAAAGGTTATGATCTTGCATTTCCTAACATTCAACTGTAGCTCATTAATTCTACACCAGAAGGTAAATCAATCAAGATCTGCCCACAGCTGTCTTGAGTTCTCCAAAGTTGAGATCAGTCTATACAAATTTGAATATTCAGCATACATCAATATATCATGGTAAACAATGAAATCCAAAACATCATTTATATAAGTAGCCAATAATAATGGTGGTAGATGTTCTCCTTGTGGTACTGGAGATAAAACAAATTGGAAAGGGACGAAACTTTTCATTTTTACCAATTGGATTCTTTCACTTAAAGAACTTTTAAATCATATCAATAAATTCCCAGGCACTCTCAGTGCTTTTAGTTTTTCTATAAGAGTACAGATATTTATCCAATCATATCGTGGCCTTTCTCACAAAGAGTCTAGCTCTAGCTTTTGCTAAATTTGTCAGGAGAGCTGAGAAATGAAAAATGGTTAGACATAAATCATCGCAGTTAGCTAAGTTTTAAAGCCATATAAATTAACTTTAAAACTAAGCTAACTGCGCTGATTTATGTCACCCTTTTTCATTTATCAGCTCATCTGACAAAGTTAGAAAAAGCTAGTTAGCACTCTTCGTGAGAAAGGCGACGGTATGCTCTACTGATATCTGTACTGGCCGACTCAACCTAACTCCACTTCAACAGTTCTCACTAGACAATTTGGTATTTTATTAAATTCGTTACTGTGAACCTTCCTTTCACAAATCCATGCTGAGCCACTGAAAGAATATTCCTAAAATGAAGAGTAATTATGTTTGTTACTGAACGATCAAAATTCTTTGTTAAAAACGATGCTTTATTGAGAGGCCTGTAATTCAATATGTCAGCCCGATCACCAGACTTAAATATAGGGGTTAAATAACATGTCTTCGATCTAGAGGTAAATGTGCTAACTGAGAGCAATGGATTTCATAGAGAACAGATTCTCTCAGAGAGGAGAAATCTTGTATTTTTTTAAATGCAAACCTGTAATCAGGTCTCCATCTTTATGTATCTAATTGATTAAATACCTCTATCACTGTAAAGGTGCAGGAGGACAATTGAGTAGCTTTGGAATAAGTAAAATTCAGATTTATTTGTGATTAACATACGCAGACGCAAAATGCTGAGCAAATGAATTTACAATCTCCGCAGGCAGTCAGCCCCACACATCCATAGGACAAACATTTTGGTAACTCGCAACTATCTTTCTTTGAATTGACATAACTCCAAAATTACTTGATAGGGTTAAGGTATATTCAAACTGATTAATACGATTATTATGATCCACCTGCACCCAGGATTAACATTTTGACTTGATTTTAGTAAAATTTTCATAATCGCACAAGTGAATAGTGTATTCCAAAACAAAAATAAATCGGTCAATTTAGAAATAAATGTGCATAATAAAATTCTGCTTAATACACATAAACTGTTTTAATAAAGAAACATATGCCGTGTTCTTAATTCAGATTACCTAGATAATCAGATTATTTTTAAATTAGCAGTAACTTAAATGATAAAATATATATTTTAAAGAAGTTATTTTGTTACATGAAAATGTAGTATTTTACAGAGATTTTATTATATTGTATATTTGATTTTGGTCGAGAATCTATATTAGTTCCGTAAGTCTCAAAAAATAATAAGAATATCCAGCTACTTTCAACACTTCATGAATATGACCACATTAATGAAGAAAGTGGCGAAGGATGCAAACCAGCAGTAGTTACTCTTCCAATGAAACTAAATCTGGAGTAGATTCTGTGGACCAACTCAAAAGTATTTATTCAGTGTCAAGAATCACATGTGGGTAGCCTTTGACTATTTTCTTTAGTATGTTGAACATCGCTGGAATAAATAGGAACATTATATATAGAATAAATGTATTAGATTCCAACCAACCAAGACGGGAGTATCTGAAAAATTTAGCCAGACAACTCGTTACCCCACATATGCAAAGAAGAGCGTCGCAGAATCTACCATTTCTGCTAAGCTTACAAATAAAAAAAAATACCTGAATATTCCTTTGACACAGAAGAGATGTTCCATAGGGAAATGAGACAGCTGCAAGGCCAAAATGTACCAAGAAAAAGAACCGCAAATCATATTATTGCCATTTGTACTGAGTATGGACGAGATGAAGATCCTGAATTCGAGTGAATTTTCTGTAAAAATATCATCCTAGTTGCTCTTAGCAAATTACCTGTTGCAGAATTCAACTTATTTAGGTTTATGTTCATGTAAATATATTTTATTTTGTTAATAATATTTCTCTGCTGGCAATATTGTAAGAAAATGTTTAGTTTTGACAATAAAACATTATATGTATTATATTTTGTGATTTATAAAAAAATCAAAATAATACACATAATTCGCAAGTGAGCTCCACTTTCACCTGCGAGCAATGGTGTTTTATTTAACCACGGGAGTAACCCAGGGTTAATTGTCTGATACATTGACAGAGAATACGTTATATCTCAACGATAGAATAGTTTTAACTATTCTATTTTTCCTCAATTTTCCTCTTTTCTATACTACGCCTATGCTTGCTATAGGCATTATAACTGGCTTTAGATTTTTATGAATTAATGATTAGTGTATAATGGTTTTTTAAAGCATATCATTTTTTTCGGGAAAATGCGATAGGTAAAATAATTTTTCAGCTTTGAAATATTAATGACTAGCAAAGTTATTTCAATGGGAAACATCACATGTAGCGCGATAAAACTGCTCCTCTGTGATTTCCCACAGCTATCAATGCAAAATTCATATTTGCCTTGTTAATCAAGTGCAGAAATTGCTTTCTGTTTATTTTTCTGGTTTTAGATCTGATTGCATTAAATTAATTTGATCTGCTTTTACTGAATACTCGAAGCGCATACAGTAAAAGCGGAACAAATTAAATGCACCCAAACAGATCCAAACTAATTTATCCCCAAGGCAGTAACTGCGGTGTATTTTCATTGAAATGCATTTTTAAGCATACGTCCAATAAAATAATTGGTGGTGATTAAATTAATGCGAATAACCACAAGTAATCCACTTTTCCACTGCAATGCTTTCGATAAAAGAAATGATACATTTTGACAAGCAAAGGCCATGTCAAATTTTTTACGTAACAGTATAGATATAAAAATTGCTTTTCTTATGGCCACCTACAAAAATGAGAAAAAGCACAGTTAACTGATGTGGAAAGTCTCTTATATCACACGCGTTGTGAAAAATTTTTCAACGCATGTGCATATTACTAGCTTCGAGATATTGGAAAAAGCTTTCGTGGAGTGCATTGTATTATATTTTTTCTATTACAATTTTCATAAAAATATATTTATTTATGTTTGTCTTTCGAAATGCACGCATGCGACAATTATTTTAAATCGTATAAGTCACCTGTTAAATTAGAATTGTATCGATGACTATAATTTTTAACAAATGTCACAACCAGTTTTATCTTTTTTAACGTCTCAGATTTATAGAAATTTAAGTTTAAATTTGGCAAAGGAAGCAATAAATTTAGTGGACAAGGCTGCTGGAATCGCCAGTGTGTCTTTACTCCTAGAAAAGCCAAAAACCCGATACCCACTGACATATAACATTTTCCAAAAGAGCTGTTCCGATAACAATGCTACGGCCGCCGGCCGTGACGATGCTGCTTTTGGCAGAGTTTCATCGAATAATTTTGCAATCTTTCATATAGTCTGCTTATTCCATATTAAAAGTATCCACCTCTCTTGGCAAGAATTAAAATACTTCAAATTATAAGAAGCTAACTGTATCTATAAAATTAAGAAATGAGGGTTACGAGACCAAAAAATCTATAATATTGACACAAGAGGAAACAAGAAAATTTTTGGACGAGGCGCTGAACGGAATTTCGGAGGGGGCGAAAGATATTTGGACTATTTTAGGCGCTTCGGTAGATTTCGTATTATTTTATGTGCAATAATTTAGGTCCACGTGAACACTGGTTTAAAGTTGGGAGGAGTATGGAGTTATACTCTATCTTGTGCAAAATATCAATGTTTTATAATATTTGTGAACCATGCCATTAACATTATCCAAATAGAGAATATTATCCCATTCGACCGACCAAAGAGAATGCTAAATATTGTCAAAATCAGCGCGGTCAAACAGGTGTGCAGTGGTCCCCACTTTATTATCCAGAAAGGGTATCGATTCTTGGGTAAATTTGACCTCCAATGCTGGATGATAATGGTCAACTCCAGTCAGTGGACTATCTGTAGGGGCACCTCAATGTCATTGGAATCATCAGCAAACACCAAATCCAAGGTTTTGCCAAATTTGTTTGCAATTGGATTGACGGGTTCCAGTTCAAGGTAGAAAATTGTGCTCAGATGCAGTTCTGCTTCGGCAGAGTTGAATTCAATTGGCACTAAATATGCTTGCTCATATCCCCGTAAAGTCACCAAAAATCATCATTTTTGCATTTCGATGGTTACTTCGTAGTCGCTCAGCAGTGTCACAGAAACTCTGATAGGAGTCCAGATAAGAAAATAAACAACACACCTCATCACAAACTGTCCATAAATCTCAGCATGTACCCAGAGATCCTCAAACATAGTACAAGAGCTACCGTACAGAGAATTGTACTGCATTGCAAGCAAAACATCACCACAATTCAGTGCTGCATAATTTCTATTGCTCCTGAAGACAGAGTATCGCGACTCAAATAGTTCAGCACTCGTTATATTCTCGGAAACCCAGGTCTCTGTAAATATAATGCAATCAAAGTTCGATGCTCGAAAAGCCAATGACACGTCCACGGGCTTCGTTCGCAGCCCTCTAACGTTTTGATAATAAAAGCTTAATCTCGGCGATCCGTTTACAGTTGATGATGTTGCGTTTGACTCCGAGGTAGAGGAAAAATTGACTCAGAAACAATTTGCGCTGGATGCGGTTGAGAAGTTTGCTCTTGGAAAGTCCCTCCATGAATCATTGTAATTGTTGGATGACTTTCAAAAGAAGGGTTATTAATAGAGTTGCGACATAAATGATTAAGAAGCTCTGTTTTTCCGTTGTAATAATTAAGATGTTGCCGCATAGTGAATGTGAGTGGCAGAAAATACACACCTGCATGCTTGAGCAAACTGGTCATGAAAACATTTTAGTCATGAATAAATTCATTCAAAGTCGGTCTATTTCTCCAGCGTGGAGCACCCACAACTATAAGATTGGTGTAGCAACAAGCTGTATACAGACGTTTTACCTGTTCTGGTTTAAATGGCACTACCTAAAGCGTTTTCTGGAACCAAGAAAAAAAAACGACATAATCACTTTTTGTAAACTTCATGGTGTATGATATGCACGCAGAAACCAGTTCCTCAAACAAAAAGTCGCGCCACTGGCAGTTGATGACAAATGAATTTTGTGTGCACTTTCTAAACATGGCAGTACTTCCCCTATCACTCGCATTCCCCATTATCGACAGTTGGCTCTTTCGAAGGGTGATTCTATGAGCACCAGGGTTCAGATGGCGTACCTGCGTTTTGTTGCTTGTGCACATACGTCCCCTTTCATGTGAATGATTTAATTTATCTTTAAGTCTAAATATCTCCTGATTTAGCGCCTTTATGTCATTAACATAGCGTTCATTTTCCTTCTCCAGTATTTCAATGGCAACAATCATGCTCCTATTAAGTTTATTCAGCTCCGACACTTCAGTGTTAAACTTATCTTTAGATTCCCTGCAACTATATATCGTCTTTATCAATTCTTGGTTTTTAGCTCCTAATTTTAGCAGTGCCTTCTTAAGAGCGTCTATCTTTTTGTTTTGTTTTTCAAGTTCGGCAGTAAACTTCGTTTCTGCCTAACAAACATCATTTTCAAAGGCCCGATTGTTTTGCCTAAGTCGCCGAATATGTGTATACTTTTCCTTTATTTTATTTTTAAGACTTTCAATTTATGAAGAAAAAATTTGTTCCTTTTGCTTATCCATTAAGTCTTCTTCTTGGAATTCCACGGAACAATAAATTTGTTGCCGTATAAGTAATGTTGTGATCTTTTAATAACTAAATTTCGGCAGTCTGAGATTAAATGTTTTACCGTAAGAAGGTCTTGACAGAAAGAACATTGTGACGGGGGCGTTCATCTCTGAGAAAAATGAGTAAGTGGTGTAGATGTGTGGGTTAGTAGCTAGTCTTTTCCATATCACATTTTCCCTTCTGGTGAAGGCAGGCAAACGAAGAGCCAAATAGAGATTTCAGTTACACATCCCCGTTCAGTTGTTTAATGGAACCAAAAATACCATTAACTTTTTTTTAAATTCTCTATTTGTTCCTAGAAGGGGAGACAAAAGCCCATTCTCTATAGCGTTCTTTGCAAAGTTGCCAGCGTTTTCATTTCCCTCAATTCCGACATGACTTGGACCCCATTATCTGCACTACCAAAGGGCGGGATGACCAGAAATGCTATATGAATTTGAGGCCCCTAAAGGACTTGGAGATTATAAGGTACTTCCCTTGTGGTGGGATACTTTCACGAATCACAAGAAGTTCTGCGGAGAGAATTGATGATAATGGGGTAAGTTTAAATTTGAAACTTGACTATGATTAAAACTATATCATTTCCTAATGATGCTAACATGGCTAGAGAAACGTGCGTCGAGTGCAAAAATTCTGTTTCAGTATTGTAGATATATCTATGTTTTAGTTAAAACTTGAGTGGTCTATAGTGAAAGCAGATTTCGTGCCTTGTGGGGATTTCGAGCAATCAGCGTAATTCAATGTATGATTATCAAAGTGATTTGCTATGATATATTTGAATTTTGATCATATGAGCTTTTGAGGAAAGATATTTTTGTCAAGGTGGAGGAGGTCTCTGTTCATGAAAAGAGGGGGAACGGGCCATGGAGGAAAAATGTTGAGATTAGTTGGTTGAAAGAACATCCCTGAATTTCTTCCTCTGGGGGCTATTGAAAGAAATGGTGTACCTACGCAAGCACAGACCTTTTCGAGATGTCGACCATTTAGAGGAAATTATACGGCAATGTAGGTATTCGAGATATATCTCCCAATATGATACGAGAAGCATTATCAGAATTTTCAAGAAGAACTATAAAATGTATGGAAAAAGATGGTGGGCATGTTGATGTCTAAATTCTGCAAACTTATTATTATGCTATGTGATTGTTGCGTATTATGTCTTTGACTCTTTATTTGTAATTTAATAAGTTTTGAACAGAAATGAAATTCATTTTAAAAGACCCGCTTAAAAGTAATTTATTAGTTTTACTAAACTATCATGGTCTTCAGTCACAATTTGAAACGGAGTTGTATTAAGGAGATTTGAGACATTTAGGTTTTTGAGCATCCCTGTATATAATAGAAAAAAATTGATTGATCTTATTTTTTAATGCAGCAGAAGTTTTTCTGCATAATTTTTTTTTAAAACAATAATAAAATTTTTTCCCGCGTGGTAAGAAGTTACCAGGACAGGCTCTATTTGTTAATAAGGCCAAGTCGTCATCATCGTCATCTCTTCTAAAATGATAGCCGCAACGAAATTCATACGTATTAGCCTTCATATTTGGGTAAGTTTTGTAAAATGCTGAAAAAATTATATGACAAAATAAGACAGAATTGGATTGTTTAGAATAAGGTTTGCACGGAAATAAATCGTTTAACGCAAGCGGACTTTTTCGTACTACATTACCGACAATTTTCGTGACTAATAAAATAAAAATCAGTCTACAATGACGATAAAATCTGATTAGCTTACAACCATATAAGGGGAACTTTGCAAAAAAATATGACATATTCCTTATGGTCCCTATTACCTCAAAAACATCTCCTCGTCCCTACTTTTCAAAAATGTGAATAGAGTTTTGGCAGGTGAAAGAGGCGTGGTGTGTGGAGAAAAATTATGTAGGTGCAGAAACATATCGTTTTCTATGAGAAAATCTCGGGCGGACTGCCCTGCGAATTGATCTTTGTGTGTATCCAGATCTACATCTCCCCTTCTCAATAGCAGGTGGATAACTACCGCTAACCTATATCGTATGGCTATTATCAACGGCGTTTCATTCCAAATGTTGTTATGATTCACGTCGATTCCTGCCAAAAATAATTTATTTTAAATCGAACATATTTTATGCAAGTGATAATTTATAGAGAAAACATTTTCTAAGGAAATATCGACGCGAGGTCGAAAGGTTTTATACAAAATTCGGTTTAAATATCGTCGTTGACATGTGATATGATGTGATCTTAGCGACAAAAATCGGGTTTTAATACTTTATAATTAATATTTTCAATCCGAAACTTTAGAGAAATACCTCTTATATGTGCACATGTCTTGATAATATCCAAAATTTAACATATCCTATGTGACGAGTTTAAATAATAAAGATGAATAAACTAAGATGGTTATTTGATATTTTAATAGGCAAAAGATCACTTGTAATAGTTATTCAATAATGAGCAAACAGTCGATTGTAATTCAAATAAACATATACACACATATAAACATACCTGCGTCGATCAATAGCTTTGCGCATTTTATAAAGTCTTCCCACTTTTCTATGGCAATAACATGACAAGTTCTGCTTTCCAAACCATTGGACAACTGCACATACAAGGATTCAGTATGATGCCTACCGTATTCCAGAAGAACGTGCAAGGCATTTTCCGAAAATATCGACAACACGTTAAGTTTGTGTGTTTCGCTCAGGTTATTGATGATGATGTCCAGTTTACCAACGCTCGCGTCGTACGCAGCGAAATGAATTGGCTGCCAATCGTACCAGATGACTTCGGTAAAGTCCAGATGGCTAAAGTGTTCCATGACGTGAGTAAAAAGAATTTGAAACACCCTTTCTGAGATATTGCGATCGACGCATGCTCTGGTCATGATGTGACTATGTCTGATCGTCTCAATAACGGATTCTGTTGAGTTCTCTAAGGCATTGTTAAGTTCTTCTTCATTGTTATCAATAATAGCATTGATTATAGATTCAGATAGGTTTGTTTCGTCCATTTTGAATTACGGGCCCGATATTAGGGCGCCTATAACAAAAATAAGTATAGTATATTAATACCTGTTTGGAAGTGCTAGTTTTTTAGTAAATTAACGTATGCAGCTAAGGCTTGCCATGCCGTATGTAGCCTACAAGAACATCAAAGGAGTGATCGAACTGTTTAGAATAGCTGTCTTTAAACTTATATGAATTTACATAGACGTTATATGCTGTTATGTGATAATAATATATACCTATATATATTATATTTTATAAAAATATTTGTTAGGACCATCGAAGTTACTTTAATTAGGAGCATTCAGAAGCACACTGCTATCTTTTCAGAAACATCCGTTTATTAATCTAAAAAAAACATATATTTAATGTAGTGTTAGTTTCTAAATAATTTAGGATCAAAATTCAAGACAATTAAAAAAGCGTCGAGGCTCTTAAAGTTTCATAAATCAGATTATACAAACTAGAACATCCGAACAGAGTAGGTAATAGATTTCGAATTTAGATGGAATATGTCTACAAATATTTGTAGGATCAAAATTAGAATTAAGATCGAAATTCTACATTTTTAAAGATATTTAGTTATAAAATATGATTCTATCCAAAGCAAGAATGTGTGTACATACAGAAATAAAATACATATAAAATGGTGAGAAATAAATTAGCAATGACAGGGCCATTGCTATAAATACAAAGTAAACTAACTGAAACAAAACCTTCATAATTATTATAAAAAGCAGCAGTAATACCTATTTAATAACAACTCATTTCTCGGACATAAGTGTCTGTGTGGTTTATGTAATTTTATTTTGCCAGTGCTGTTGCAGTACATTTTCTACTAAGTTATTCCATATACAATGTGTCTACTTAAGTTCGCACCATATGGGAAACTTTTTTATTATTAATTGCAAACAATCAGATATCAAATTTTTTCAGTCGTATACGAGATTTGTCAGAGAATATGAATTTTGCCCAACAGTAAAGTAAATTTATTTTTGAAAATATCGAAAACTTCAATCAGGTATCTCTTTATTCGTTAAACATTTGATAACGTTTACGTCTCTTAACTTCTATGTTGCATTATTTTGATGATGCATCATGTTATATATATATATTATATTAAGAAATCTGTCATTTGCCCTTAGAGTGTTTTTTGTAGGAAGGGATTGGGTTGGGGTCAAAAATGTATGGTGTTCAAGAAGGATTGGCTTGGACTAAAAGTTTTGACAATTTTGGGAATAGCTGGAGCTTACCGAACGGATGAGCTTTCTAAACTATAGATTAGTAACGTGGAATTCAAACGTTATTTTGCTTTAGTCAAGGTTCCTAATTCAAAAACCAACAAGATAAATTTCGTGTTTTTCACCGATACAGAGTCAAGTGTTACATATATACATATTTACAGCTATTAAAGGATTACATTGATTCAGGTCCAAAAATGGGTAGGATTCAATGCTCTTTTATTATTATTATATTCCAAAATTTTTGAAACACAAGGACAAAAAAATATACACTAGCAACTAAGTTAGAAGAATGTCAGAAAGCTTTTCTGCTAAATTCTCCATGTAATATTTTAGATTTTAAGAGGCATGGGGTCTGGAAGTCCGCCCATGCCAAAAAGTTGAGATCTCCAAGAAAAATTTAAAAGGAAATTCCAGCGTTTGGTATTTTTGTAAATGCAGCATCAAGCAAGATACTGACATGACGTTCAGAACGAAAATACTTTGACACACGTTCTGGATATTCGTTCAAGTTCTTTGCCATCCATTAGTTATTCTGGTCATCCAAGTTGCACTTTTAATTTCAATTTTAATTAATAAATTGTTTGTTTTAATATTTTTTATATGTGTTATGTCATTCAATAAAGCACAAATTTTGTGTTTTTTAAAGAATTATTTATTTTACCGCCAGTGTTACTTTGGTAGCTGGCAGCGTCAAGCAACCAGGTAACTTATACACACTAGTGTTGAGAAAGGTTAAATTCAGTCCGCGTGTGATATTAATCATTTTCTCAAGAATCTAAAGAATGCTTTTTTGCTTTTCCACAAGTGGTCAGAGGGAAAATAATGTATATTATTTTCAACCTTGGAAGATTTCCGCTCTAGGCTAACGTCGCATTCTAAAAACCTCGGCATCGGCAAGTGGCGTAATACAGGGCTGATAAGAAGATGGTGCAACTTTTGCAAGTTTCTTTTAACTCGCCATTTGCTTGAAAAGAGTCAGAACTTTTTCGGACCGTCGTCGTAAAGAGTCACGTACTATCTTGGTACTATTTTGAAATTTGTCAATTTTCTGAGATACTTAGGACAATGAGGCATCAAAATGCTTTTGAATGGCAATTCTGCTCAAATATTTGCGACATACAGATGAATCAGTACATTACTCTTTACGGCGATTAGAAAAAGTTCAGATTTTTTTTTCCAGCAAACGGCAAAGTGAAGAGAATTGACAACTTTTTCGCCATATTCTTATCCGCCCTCTATTATGTCATCTCCTTAGTCTAAGGCTACCTCTGTTTATTAGTCCATTGTTACAGCTCTCTCGCTTAAAAAAAATCCATCACATTTTTTTCAAATTACATGAAATAAAAATTGATGCAAAATATAGTATGAGTCGTTTCAATTGTGGACTAGTTTATTATCTACTCAATGATACACCAAGTCCAGAAGTGATCACAGAGGTACCATACAATATTCTTTGAGTCAGCATAAACTTGCCTCAAATTTAAGCAGTTAATAACACAGCAGACATAAAGCATAATTATGTAGTTCCTGGTCCAAAAACCAATATTTAATATTTAAGGGCATGTGACGTTGAATTAGATCATGCCCCGAAGGAGTCAAAGCCGAGAATTCGATGAATATTCGATCAATGCAGAGTTCGTCGATTAATTTGTATGTAATCTTTGGAAATTCTCCACTAAATTGACTGCCAAGTTTGTTAACACATCATTAATATTCTGTCGTTGTACGACTCTCTCATTCCTATTACGTTTCAAAATGATCTTGTCTAGGTCGAATATTACTCTGCAACGCTCTTAATTGTCTACTAATTTTATTGAACTATTTTCACATCAGATTAGAAGAAACTGCGATTGAATAAAGTGGAAAGAACAATTTAAAGCCAAATGAAGAAAAGGGTTTGTTACGCAAAAAAAAAAAATTTGAAAGAAATATATTTGACCTTAAGTCAATTAAAATTAAATCAATTAAAACCGGGATTTGATGTTACCTAAAATTTTACTTGATTGCACTTTGGAAAAGAAGGGTATTTCACCTGGCACACAGCATGTTACTGATTAAAAGCAAAGTTATAAAAGAAAATAGATTTAAATACCTACTCAACTAAAATTAAAGAAAGTGTTGATATAAGAAAGAGTACGACTCAAAGCGTTATTAAAATAGTCAATTAATAATATGTAAAAAGCTTTAAATTTATTTTAATTCAACAGTTGTACTAGAATATTAATGTACCTATAAAATTAAAATTATTCTTGCAATGAACGAAAAAAATAAAGATATTGATCTTTAAACGCCGACTAAGATGATATAAATTGATCAGAAATACATAAAAAACTAAATTTCTCACGGTTGTATGCGCTGATTTGAGCTAAGAAGCACGCGAGCAGCTCTCCAGGCCACTCCTCCCAGAAAGAAGCGTCCACAATCAACGAACACGGAGGATTCTGCACACAGAAACATCTTCAGTCGTAGAACGATTCTTCAGGAAAAAGGAAGAACGAGACACTACTCTTTGCTTAGAAAAAATAGGCAACGGAAAGGTACGACCAAGGGGGAGAGATTAATTCGAGCAGAATATCCCACAAGTTATCTCAATGAAAAAACTTACCGCCGTAGCACTAACACTTCTTAAGAGTAACCTCTTCGATTTTTCCCTCATCGAGATGATGATGTTCCGCCACGCGCAACTTTTAGAGGATATCCAGATTTCACTCCAGCCAATCTCTATGAACCACGTGTTTCCTCACACAAAACTACCAAAGGCTCTGCGCAACTCGCAACAGACATATTCAACAGAAGCTTTCGACATACTACAATCAACCCACTCCTACGAACAAAGTCATGATCTGAGAACCGAACCCATTCATGTTTTGCGAATTCATCTCATTCAGCTACGTTGTCTTGTCATTTGAACAGACATACCACATACCGCTACCATAATCTTATTCTAACCCACAAAAATCGGTCTCAAGAACAAATATTAATTAACTGTTGGTCGATATCAGAATAGCAGATATCTAGCTGGCGAGACTTGCGAAAAAATTCAAATGTCAAAATGTTACTTATCACGATTCGAGAAACGCCAGATATGAAAAAAATTAATTAATTATGAATGTCACATTACATAAAATCAATCAAAACCAAATCAATACAGCATTTATGATGGTATATGGCTCGTAAATAGTTTTTACCATGAGGTAAGACACTGTTCTAAAATGAACATATTGCAGGTTTGTTTTCGTGCTGCTCTATCTCCTATTGACACTTTAAAAAGCTCTAAACAACTTTGTTATTTTTCAAGAAAAGTAAAAGACACCACAATCCAATCAAACATAGAAACCAGCCAATAAAAGGAAACATCCTTCAAAACTGAACACAAACTAAAAAGGTAAGAACAGACAGTCCAGCACAAGGAAAATTAATTGCTTCAAAGAAAGGATATGGAATGCTACTACAAGATACATATTTCATATAATTTTAAAAAATCATGAGAAAAATTAATTCAAATCGCAACTGTTTAATAGTGGAATGGGAACATGAATAAGTGAAATGGTAGGTAAACTTTAGCTTAAATAAGCAAGTACACCTGTACTATTTTTTACCGTTGCAACTATCATGATTATAAAGAGGCTTCAGCAGTTACAGGAGCACTAAACACAATCATGATTGTTATTGGATCACCGATATAAAAACCAGCGTACGTAATATACACAAATAGAAAGGCAATAATTTCGCCAATTTTATTTTCGTTTTAATTTCTCGAAAACGCATTAAAACGGGAAATCGAGGCAGCAACTGCCAAGAAAATTAATTACTTCGAACGCACATACACCAAAGCGAGGCAACGCGGCTCGACGGCAAAACAAATTGAATTAATCCCAGATCTGAAATCAGCGACACAAATACAACGCGATTTCCGTACTTTATTGGCAAGGCAAATATGATGAGAAATTTGCATTGATAGTCCCGCCAGTGTGCAGATGCATAATATTATTAATCTGGTTGTTTACTAATTGCAAATTGATAAAATATTAATTATAATGTATTATAGAATGAAATCCCTTAATAAAATGAGCAGTCATAATTGAATAATTAACAAATTTAAGAGTTAACATAATCATATAAAAGAATCAAGAGGCTGGAGAATTATTTCGAATACCTGGATTAGACAAACAAAGAGAAAAATATGCCAGACTCATCAAACATATAAACACAAAAGAAAATAATAGGACATATTAATTATACCGATATAAAAACCACGGCGAATTATGTTCGGTGATAGGACCTAGATATCAATGCATATGTCACTGACTGGTATTGTTCGGCGTTCTGGTGATTGAGAGTTCTAGTAAGGGTAACCTCTCATCCTTCTCTTCTTCTAGTGAGAACTCGATTCTGTCTTAAATTTGATCTTGATTCGACAGGATATTGTCCAATTTTTCTCTGCTATGACCGCAAATACATTGATATCTCGGTCCTAACGCGTGCCAAAACCCATACAAAGGTAATAAGAAATAAAACAAACAACGGACGTTTTTAAGCAAAATGGCTCCTACGGAAACTACATGAGGAAAACAATCGATCAACAAAATCATGAAAGAGAGAAACCGAAAATCAACGGAGAAAATAATAAAAGCGGGTCACAGATAAAGTCGGAAAAATGATAAGGAAGCATTAGATCAACCTAGTTTTTGGTTCAAATCAAATTGTTTTTTAAATTTATAATAATTATCTAGTTTATAGCCAGCTCTCTTTTTAGTATTAATTATATTAAGAAATTTTTAAATTTTGACTTTTTCGCAAAAAAATTTTAGTCCGAATAAGAAGCAATATTTTGTTATTTTATTTTTTATTTTTAAATATAAATACATTAAAATATGTAAATACAGTATATTATTTTACCCAATTAACCATGCCCTAGTTATTAGTAAGACACTGAAATAAAACCGTACAGTTCTTACATTATCTTGCCAAAGTTTTTTCTTGCAATTTTTTGGTGGAAAAATGATGTACTCAACCAAAAAAGCACAATTCGCAATATAATGAGTGAGTAAAGTATAAAATATATTATTTTAGTAAAAATCAGCCTAAATTACGAACCTCAAATAATTTGTTCAATTTTTAACAGTTTGGCAATCAATTTGCTGTCAAATTTGCTTCTCAAAACTCCAATTTGGCGAGTACATCATTTTGCCTTTGCACGGCAGATCTGCAGTACCAAGGAACTTACATACGTCTTTCTTTTTAAAAAATTTGGACTTTTTAGCTTTGCAACCATCTGAACTTCTTTTCAAAAATGCGAATAGTTGAGAAAATCTGCTTATTTCTTGATTTTTCTTGACTAAAATCATAGTTCTCAACATTGAGTAGTGAGTCCATAGTGTAGATGGTTTCTGGGAGCGTTGCTTTCCGGAACGTACTTGGATTTTGTCGGAACTAAATTTGAGATCGCTTCGTTTGCCGCTGCTTCCATATCAGAGGGTAAACTTCCATCAGAATCGCTCATTTTGAAAAGCGCTTTTTATATTTTTGGATTTGTTTGACAAAGTTTCGACAATAACCATGCCAAAGGTAACATAAAAAACTTGACTAGTTAACTTAATAGCAGGCGCATTTTTACAGGTGCAATTTTATTTTTAACACAATATGCACAATATGCACAATATTCTTGTTGTAAATTCATATTACTTAACTTTAACATCTCGTGTTGTAATATGAATCTTTACAACACTAATATTGTAAATAACTATTACAGCATTGCTGTAGTAGATTACCATCTTGCAGAAACAGTAACTGTCAAAACTGTCTTTGAGCATAATCTAGATCACTTTCCATTAGTGGCAAAGAAAGGGTAGATAATTGTAATTCTAATGTAATGTTGTAGTCTGTTAATTAATTAAACTATTAACTGCATTCACAAAATGAGACGCCTAGTATCAAAGGTGGCAATCTCCCCTTTTTTACGAAATTTAGTTAGATTAATCAAACTGTTGAATTTTTTTCCGCTTGCTATGAGAATGGCATAGACGAGAAGTAAAAGCGGCACTATCCCCTTATAAAACAGCACGATATCATAGGCTAAGAGTCAAACACGGAAATCACCATCAAACCTTTAAACTTAAAGTCGGCAATCTCCGCTTCGGCCAATTAGACGGCTCGTAGCGGCCATGTGATATGACTTTCCGTTATGATTTTCTGTAATTTCTTTACAGCCACAGTGCAAAAGAGGACACAGTTTGGTTGGGTTATTGTTTATAGCCCTAAAATGTATTCTGATTATGAATTAAGATGTAAAGAGTTAAGTCTTCTGTTGAAAACAATAAAGCTCGAAATTGAACTTACATCTCATGGTAGCAAAATATGCAGACAAAGACAAGGTAGGTTAGACTCTAGAAAGTCTTAGTTGCCTATTTAACTACAGTCTCTTGAGGTGGGTATTATAAGCAAGAAATTGGACAAATTCTTTTTTTTAGGTACCCTTCACCGCAGATGCCTTAATATCATACTTCTGGTCAAAAAATGAAGTCCTAGCAATGCTCTACCCTAACAATAAGGGATATTAAAAACTTTCATGACTAGTTTTATTTAGTAAAAGATAAAATACGTCGGGATGCATTTATTTTATAGTTTTGCACTATTTAACTATCTAAACGTCTCCGTCCAATAAAATCTAGATATACAGCAAAAGCAACTTCTGTAAAATGTTTAAAAATGAATAATAATACTTTATAATATGCCGAAACGATTTAAAAAAAAAATATGTCTAAATCGCATTACATAAATTCCTCAGCCTGAATAAAATGGGAAGGAATTCTTCTATTTTTGTACTCTTTCCATTGCTCTATAGATAACTAATAATCTACTTATACTATCTACACCCTCTAGAATCAAACCCTTAATATTATTGACGGTCAGTAATGCAACTGTTTAATCTTCCGCAGTCTCTATAAAAATTTGGCCAGAGTACCGCGGTGAGTTAAGGTATTCGGACACTGGACGGTCGGTAATGCGACGCGACGGTCAGCGATGGGCTTAAGTCCTAAATCGTGTGAATGTTTGATCACCTGTTGGGAAGGTCCGTGGTACTTCGAGTAGTGCAAGAGGATGGCTCAAGCTTTTAAACATTTATGTTCCAAATGCGTGTGCCAACAAGCGCTTTTTAAAAGTACTACTTATTACGAAATATTATCTTACGTACGTCATGAAATCGTTTCTAGGAATAGATGGAGCGCCTTCGAAGAAAAGATGAGGCGACAGGAATGCTGCAAAGGCCGTAGTGTAACAAGTAGCTATCCAAAACATTTTTAACACATTTAAAAATATTAAATCTCATTATTGTCATTCCTCCTCATGTAGACTTTAACTTTTTTCGGATTTTTCCATAGAAAAAATACTTAAACTGTAAAATAATCAGTGGTCTTCAGAAAAGAGGGCAAAACCGTCGTACTCTCGAATGATTTTTAATGTCAAGTATAACTTCAGCTATATTACTAATTGTGCGGCGTGTGTTCCTTATGTATAGGACTCACTTAAGAAATGTACAAATGAAGAGAAGGAAAAAATTAGTCGTTGAAGAACTATTCATAAACTAAGAGCAAATGCATTTCTTGAGTTGCTGAAATAAGTCCGGGATTATTTGATAACGCTATCCTTCGATTGCCAATGCAATCACCTTGTCCCTAAAGTCCTAGCTCAAGCTCAAGGTTCGTACTGCTCTAGGTAAACGTATCCAAATAATTTTACAGCTGTTCACGAGACATCTCAACCTAACCTTGCCCAGCAAAATGTATTTTCCCATTACTGGAGGGAAAGTTTCTTCGCTGCATTTGACAGACACAATAAAATCTATTTGAACCCTGCTGTAACAATCGTTAGGCAGATGGCACATGAGAGCAGTCGGAAAAACATCACACTCATTGAAATATGCTTCAAATGTCTTTCGGAGACAGCACCAGAACATGTCCAGTATTTCTTGTCAAGGTGGTTTTTCCAGTAGTAGGTTATCCTTTTTGCTTTCTCGTCGGGTATATTGACAAAAAGTTGAAAATCATAACGCGGCCAGAAATCTATTAGGAGCTATTTTCCAAAATTGCTTCAGTTATCAATTTTGGTACAAAAATGTAGCGTATTTAAATGGAAACAAACGATATCAGGGTCTAGAAACTTACTGGAAGCTGCTTTTAAGAATACAAAGCGGCTTTTGCTAAAGAAATGTCACACCGCAAATATTTACGTTAGAGGTGAATTCGCAAGAACGACTTGAACATTTTCAATGTTCTAAGGAGGGAATATAAAGTATATCCCTTCCTTAGAACATTGAAAAACTTCAATTGAGTGTTAGAAAGTGGTTTGCAGCAAGTCAATTTGGTCAAACTTAACGATGGTAATAAGCTTATTGTAAAGCACTTTGGCAACACTTGGAGGTCCTTGGAAGAGCTTAAATTTTATACCGCTATTCTCTCTAATGAAATACCTGATCCAAAGCAGTCAGGTTAGAAGAATGAGAAAATAGATTGCCAGACGTTGAAGATACCGAAGAAGCATATTATGCTCGATAATAGGTTTTTAATTACATTATCTTTACATTTGTATGAATATTATAATATTTTGCCTGTACAGCCTTTCCCAAATACTAGGTACTAATTTCAAAGCATTTCTGTTCGCTATCAAAACCAGCAATATCCAACTGTCAGTATCAAAGAAGGCATCTTCATACTTTTTTTTTTTATTTTTTCAAAAACAGTTAGGTAAAGTTACTTTATAATTTTCCGTAATTTACCATTTTCCTTCATTAAAAACTATGTATGTTTTGATAATAGCTTTGCATTCTTTTGCGCTTTACTTACAAGTGAAAATGTTCGCCTTTGATATTAAACCCTCCAAATGTCTGTATATGAGCTGTTTTCCGTATATTACCAAATCATATGGTATAACCAATAGCAGCAAAAAATTATATATCCGAGTCCGTTTAAATCTAAATGAACCAGATTTTTATTACCATCATTAGTTACTTGCAGATAAAAAATACTTACATCAAATTTAGATGTCGGAAATATTATATTTCTGTGTTTACGCATTGACCTTGCTAACATCTAAATTATACAATTTAATCCGTATACTCGATGTAAGCAACAATGTTCTTGCAAAACACCCTATAATTATTTATGTGCAATACCTCTGTCAAAATTAGAGATTGATTTAGTTTGTTTGTTTTGATAGTGTGGCACTCTTAAATTTAATAAATTACTAATTACGGAGTAGTTATTAATCAATTTTTATTCATAAAAAATTAGCATTTAAGTACATTTAAACTATCTGAGAAAATATTTAGGGGAATATGGGGAAAACGGTTTACTCTGTGATTTAAAATATAACAATATTTCATTAAAAATAACCAAAGAAAAATGAAAATTGACGTGTCTCAGTATTTTTGCTTCATGTTGCTATCCTTTTAGTTAAGCTACAATTACTTTGGGTCAACAGCTGTCACTTTGGCAAAGGTGTCTGGTCCATTGTTGATTCACTTCTTATTCTTATTGGCTTTCGTTGGTCTGATGCCAATATCTGGAACGATTGTTGAAATGTTGATAGATGTGTGGATCATCCAGAACGACCCATGCTTTCTATAGCTGACCAGATATGCTAGGCGCAGTTGCTGGGTGGGAAGGCAGTTACCGATCGTGCGTGCCAGTGGCAAAGGATTTAGCTTCAACGGTCACGTCTTATATATGTAATATCATTGTTGGAACATGAGAGCTCCCAAACGTTGTATTATTATTTGTAGAAATTCATAAAAAAATCGTGTGCCTATAAGACCATAAGACAGAAGTGAAAACTTCAAAAGGTGAGATTAATATTATGAAATAAAAGTATGTTTTGTATTCTATATTTTGAAATTACTTACCCCAACTTCGATATTTAAGATATAATTTTACCATGAATCTCCCATAAAATCAGGAGAAATCGTTGCTTATCACTTGAAAAATGTCCAAATTCTCCGATCATGGCTTGCGATGCCATTTGTCAAAGATGCAGTTCTGAATGAGATAACATAAATGTCACGAGTTAGACATCGACGGTAAATGGGAGTGTATCCAAAGACAGACTCGCCTTTGCAGATTCGATATATATTTCCGGCTTCTATCATTTATTAATTTTTAATGTCCATAATCTGGACACAGCAGCAATTTCAGCTTGCTTTTATTCAATGAAGCTTTTATTTAGTACAAAGACATTATCTTCAAATAAGCGGTGCTGTATCACTTATGCGGAGGCAGCTGTCACATTCGAAAGTATATTACACCACAATAGGTCCCTTGCTTTTAACATAATCCCGAGACCTTTTGCAATGAATAAATATATGCATTACTAATTTATTATTAATCTGATCCTCGCACATCTTAGTCTAAGCTTTAATCAAGGGTTTAAATGTATTTCCTACGGAAATCTCGTAAAACATAATGGGCTAGCGCAAGACCTTTAAATCTTTTATTAGAAGCAGGAATTTCTAGCTATAAACTTAGACGCAGAAAACAAGGTAGTGTTGCCGTTAATTATTTAGAACCTAATTACCTTCTCACATGCTTAGAAAGTGTCACACACCTATGCGGTGTAAATTATTTATTAGGTCTGGAGATTATTAAGGATCTCTGTCAGATCCTAGTTTGAAAGGTTTACCTATTCGGTTACAACCGTGGCTAATTACACTTAAAATGACAAATGGGGGCTGTTTTTCTTACAAACCCCTAGGACGTAAAATGTCTACAAGTTAAAGTAGCATCCTAGATGTGGGAATGCTTACAAATTAATTGGCTTTTTCTCTGCAGGGTATAGGGCAAGTTCAGGAAAGATGACGCACCTTTTTCTTAAATTAGCCCGCTTAATTTACTATTTCAGATTTTGCTTGAAAATAGAACTCTTACATATCGACTGTTATATACTGTTGCAAATGCAGTTTATGAACTCAGGTAAATGTCATAAAAGTTTTTATTTCTTTAAAAACGCCATCGAACCTACATGATGATTGGGAGTAATAATAATAAACAGCTATGGCTTAGTATATAATCACTTTTAATTTTGCAAAGAAGTATTCAACAAGGATTACATAACTTAGCGTATTTGCTGCAGGATTCGTGAAGCTTCTTTTAAACATCCCACCTATCATTCAGTATCAGAATCATCCATATATGAAATATTTATCAGAAGATTCTATTGCTACAGTACGTGTATTTGTCTTAGCTGTGTGTTCTTTCTTTTTGTTTTCCGGCAATTTCACTTTTTTAGGAGCCGCTGTACGTTTAGTCTCTTTCACTGATGGTTGGCTTGAGTATTTGTATAATAAACTTTGCTGACCATTGCAATATAGATATAATATTGTCACATATAGAATATTTGTAGGTCTTTTACTGTTATGACCTGTATGCCGTGAGTCCGTGACCCTACGCCTTGGTTGGCGCGTAGGTTACATAGCTCAGATTCGGGATCGATCTACGTCAGGTGAAAAGAGATGATAAAGAAAGCACTTTAGTTAAAAACAAAAACAAACGTCTATTGGCCAAAGACTTAATGAGAAAACAATGACAACTTCTATTGGTCAGAAACTTAATGAATTTACACTATACCCGATTACTAAGCTGCACATATCCTTTCGATTGAGGTATTTTTGAATTGTTTATAGTCACTGTTTTATAATATAGTTTTGTTCAGAGTTGTGCTGTGTTTTATTTATGGTTAGCTCTGTCTTAAGTACATTCAAAGTTTACATTGCAATTTAACTACTCAACAGATTCTACTTTGAAACCTGTCTTTCCTAGAACTTTGATAAATTTATCGTAGATTCGACTTTTACTGCAATAAGCCTGCAGATTTTAGAACCCTACGAGTATGTGCTCTGCAGGGAATTGGATTAGGTCAGACACAAAGTCTGCCGAACTGATGGTTCGCTAGCTTATTTATATAATAAAATGTGCTGATCGTTGCACATTTAAGGTTGTCGCACACTTGCCCGGCACGACATGGCACGGTACGGGCCGTCAAAAAAACGGTAGGGTTTAAATTCATGTAAATAAATGTAGATGTGCACACTTGTCCGGCACGGCACGGAACGGCAGAACCGGCGACGCACGGGATTCCAAGCACCCGATCTTTTCCGGCAAACGACGCGTCGTACCGTGCTGGGTCGGTCTAATAGGCGTGCGTCATACGGCGGCGGCCCGGCTAGTCGTCAGGTGAGATCAAAGGTTATCGAGGAAATGATAAACGACGAGAAATTAATAGCTTTGGCGCAAACATGCAAAGAACTGTACGACCTGAGCGAAAACAACTATCATAATTAGCAAAGGAGGGACAATATATGGCAGGAAATTGTAGGGGAAATGGAACAATTCGGTAAGTATTTTAAAATAAAATATTTTATTTAATTGTGCTAAAATTCTTATACCAATAGGTACTAATATATACGTCATACTACTAAATATAGGACCGTAGCCAGAATTTCCCATTTTTCGCCCCCTTCACCAGGGCCCTGCCTAAATACGTAGCAGATACATTTTTAAACATTTTTTCTGCCTTTCCTAATCACTGTTGTTTGCCAAGGTACTGAACCGGCATCAGAATTAAAATTATTTTTAAATTTATATCTAATTTGTAATGCAATGGTAGTTGATGAGCTCCCTATTCCTGATATATCACGTAATCATTGTGTCTGAAGGCTATCACTATCTTTATCAGTTTCAGTCCAATAGCATGTGTCATTGCGAAGAAAGTTTTGCAAGCAACATGTAGCGAGAATAACTTTATCCAGGTGCTCAGGAATGATTTACAGGCGTCTCTGATAAATTCGAAATTTTTTAGTTAAAATTTCGAAACAGTTCTCTGATACTCGTCTAGCTCTACTATGTCTGTATTTATATATTTCTATTTCTTCGTTATTTGTTGTTTCGCTACCTGGATATGGACGCATTAAATTTGTATGCAAGGGGAAGGCCCCATCTCCTCCGAAAACGCAAGAAAGAACTTCGTTAGTGTGAGGTAGACATTTGTCCTCCGGTAGATTCAAAGAGTACTTAATCAGTTTTTTACCGATTGCTGAATTTGCAATCAATTTGCATCACTATTTCGTCCATATGCACCTACGTCTATTGCAGTGAATCTGCAGTTAGCATTTACAAATGCAAGCAACACAGCACTAAAAGTTTTCTTGTACCTGACTAAAAGTTTTCTTGTACCCGACCTTTCCTCCCAGACAGACAACAAATAACAAATGTCGAGCACTCTGATTCATCAGAAGTTGAAACGCAAGGGCTGAGAATAGCAAAGAAAATTCTATTGCCAGTCCCAATAGCACTTTAAGTTTAACACCTAGGCCCCATAGTGCTGTCTCAGAAATATCGCAGAAGTCTGCCAAGGGAAAATATAATAAGAATTCTTAGAATAAAAAGCCACCGTCACCAGCAGTTGTACTTCAAAATTACCTCAATAAAAAAAACATATACAGGCTCATGTACGTGCCTCAGACCATATGTCAAATCTTTTTGAGTACATGGCTGAAACAGTCAAAATGTTTAATCCTGAATTACAAGTTGACGTCAAGGCAACAATTTTTAAAATGGTCAATGACGCAGAAAAAAAAATTGAGCAAAAACTCAAGAAACAAAGCAAAGAGCTACTACTGAAAACTGCCATCCATCACCACTTCGAAAATGTATGAAACGACATTCTGAAGTATTGAAAAAAATTTCTTTCGGCTTGTTTCAAATTTTCGAATAAATTGTGGAATTCTCCAAGTTCTTTCTGCTTTTCATTAATAAGATGGACCTAAGTTCTCTATCTTTTTCTAGTTTATTCTGTTATAGCTGTTATTACAGCAAATTCTTCCTCTGAACTGCTACTGCCTATGTCGTCGTACATCTTGACACCAACTGCTACGATCCGACGGCCGGCGCGGCGGTCGTCACCGGATGGCGCGCGCCGTGCGTTGCCGCGCCAGGCAAGTGTGCGACAACTTTTAAGGTTTATAATCGCTTGCGTTGATTGCTCGCGTTGTTTAAAATTTGTCTTTAATGTTTACATAATATTTTCCAAGTTCAAGTTCAAACTTATGACAGGGTGATATTTCCTTAGTAATTTATGCATTTGGTAGTTCACAATATGGTTAGAAAGGATACCATATGCAAAATGTCTCGTCTTTTTCCCGCACTCAAAAAAATAAAGATTGATTAGCCAAAGATTACAAAAATTAAGATTTTTAGTAAATAATGCTATCAAGATATTTGTGCCTCCCTCTTGAGACAAGAGAGATTTGGCCAAAAATTACAAATACATATCAAGGAAAACCCATGGTTAATTATAATGAGAGCTTTAATAACTGTGGCGATGGGATAGGTAAAGGCTGGAATAGTTAACAAATGAAAGGACAATAGAGAAGCTATGAACTAAATGAATTTGAAATTCACGACAAAGAAATCTTGGATTCATAGAAAAAAAATTTAATTATCGATAATTATAAAAGAATATATGAATGGTGGGAAATATCACACCAATTATGCCCTTTAATAACACGCAAGAAGTGATGAGTGAAATTAAAATGTGCGGAAGGAATATTCAAAGTTAATATATAAAATAGAAAATCTCAATTTCTTTGATGAAGATTATAGAATGAACATCATAAAGAAGAATCAGATATCTACTCTCTTGCCTGAACTTATTTTCGTAATATGATAATATGATATAACATATACATTTGATGGTTTTTTTGAAACGAGAGATTTGGAACATGTGAATTTTCAGGAAAACTGCAACTTTTATGACATTGGGGCATCAAATTGCTTTTGAATAGCAATTCTGTTGAAACTTTTGCTCCAGGCCATTAAATCAGATTCATGCTAATATGCATGTGCATAAAGTAATATGCAGGAACATATAAGCATAAATCTCTAGATGCTGCTGTACAGAATTATGCAAATTTGAGCCGTGCTATTGGATTCCAGAAACCTCGAAAAAAATTTAGACAGACTCTCACGTAATAATAGTAACTTATGGCAACGTTTCCTAAACCAATTTAGCAAACTTACCAATAGATGTGAACGGTAGTCAGTAATACAGTGGAGAGCTAGGTTCGTGGATCTTTCGGTACACTTTAATGAAGTCATTATCTGAGACTCAACTAGGAAAAATTTACAACGTTATTAAATCCTGAAAAGTAATTTTTGGAGGAGCTTTTCAATAAGACATAATATTTCCCCCAAATAAATACTTTATTCTTTCCCTACTATGGATGAGATCCCTTGATATAAAAAAACAATTATACAGTAAAATTTGCATCACATGTATAAACAAGAAAGCAATAAGAAAAAAAGCACTTACATAATATTGACTATTATTGACAATCGCGTCAGATATAAACTGTTAGGCAAATATCCTGCATACCAATTAATGGATTATTAAAATGACTAGTTGATAAATAGCGCAGCAAAGGGTTTAAAATTCATGAATTTCATCCTGCCGCAAGTATATAGAATAAGACATGTGTAATATTGTGCAACTAATCACTCAATCTGTAGAAAATCTAAATTTGCTAAGACAGCCTTACAAATAGGTAAATGATATTACTTACAAATCAGTAGGTATTACTAATCTTAAAATATTCTCCAAGTTAATACCAGTATTAGTATATATACGGTCCATGCGTCTCCAAAGCACTTCAAATCATAACCTGACTTTTCCAAACTTTAGTACACAACATCCAGCTGATAAGCAACAAGGGCATAACACGCAAGTGGTGGTTCTAACCCAAAACACGCAAGAACAATAGATATCGCAATTAACGGAAAGCGATATGTGTATGCTAAAACGGTACAATTGGAGAGGACCCTAAAAACAATTGTTGGTCTTAACAAAAAATAACTATCTAATATTGAAAATATTACTCATAATCTAACTAGTTTGGGTTAATTTGGGTTTGGGTTAACCCAAACTAGTTTGTTATCTTACGTATAGGACTTTCTATAGGGTCTATTTCCTGGTAACAGTGGAACAAAACAGATAGTGTCCTGGCCATTCTAGAAACTTCTTTAAAGTCAATAATCGTCAGTTCCAAGGATCGGCAATATGAGAGCAACAGCAACATACATTCCTCTAGGAAGATTGGAAAATACAATTAATTCCACTGAAGAGAGCATGAAGATTTTGTGACTTACCACCTGGAGGTGGGTTTCTCATAGTTACCAAAAACTTCTGTAGGCAGACTCCAGGAAACTGGCACTGGTTAGGGTAGAAATACATAACGTAACAAAAATATCATAAAATAATGACCCTAATTATTTCAACCAGTCCATGAGGCACCTCGACAATGCTTCACAAAGATGCGTACCTCTCGACAGTCTAGACTCGTCGCGTCGCCAAGACGGCACCGCATTAAAAAGACAGCCCGAATCTCTCACGGAACGAATTTCAACACCGTCACCTCCGAAACATTGTTACCAACTTAATTTAGTTGCATTAACGAACCCAACCACATGATGGAGCACCTAGCGTTATAGTTCGGTTAATGGAACTTCTGATCTAAACCATATTCGCCAGGCAGCAAGTAAATATGCCTTAAAAATCTGCAGGGAACCGTTACCAGGGAGCGTGGATTCGATTGAACCTGTCTAACTGTCAAAATCATATGTGCCTGACACTTAATAAATGAAAACACGAAATCTCCTCGAAAGGCGAAGAAACTGAAAAGAACTAATATACCGAAACCCAATTAGATAAATTAATTACAATATACATTAGATGACTCTTATGAACTCCAAATTGTTCTTATGATCTCCAAATTGTTTGAGGTAAGTATTGCAACGAATTGGCTTGAAATAATAAACGAACTGAATGTTACACTTGTGTCGAACAAAGCTTGTGAGCATCTTCCTGAGTGATTAGAAGAGTGTTCAAACATTAAAATCTATGAAGACAACATCTAGCAAATTGAATTAGACAACCAGAGCCTTCGAAAGATATTTCCGGAACTAGTCGAACACCTACTACTCATAAAGGCACAAAAATCAGACATGAATATAATTATAGAGTGTATTCAATAACTTTCAAGGTCAAACAAAGTAATTAACTTGGAATATATGGAATATATAATCTAAATTATAATTGCAAATAAAAATAAATATATGTCAAGCAAAGCTGTAGCCTTTGTTTATGCCAAACTTTGAAAATGCTACAAACTTAGCGATAATTTATTAACTGAATCATAAACAAGCTGAACGACTAATAAAAACAACTAACAAACATACATAAATTTCCAGCTAGTAAATCAATAACCCAAGACCAGAAATAATCGCGTCCAATTCAGATTCGAATAATGTGGTACCTATAATATTTATTTTGTTGAGCCACCTCGTCTTCTTATCAATATTTGGGGTGTTGCATCCCATTCACGATTTATCGCATTGACGTATCCATTGTCAAATGGAATTCATTACCTTCCTGATTCAAACGTAATTCTAAATCGCTCCCTAGGTGTTTAATTGGCTTCATGTCTGCTGATCTAAAAGACTATATCATGCTTTCTATGTTGCGTTTCGTCAAGTTGGTAAGAATTGCGGCTCGATGCGGGTGAGCATTATCGTTAACTAAAACGAAACTTCCTCCAAAATTTCTTGTGAAAGGAACAACGACCTCACTTATACACCTATTGCTATATATACCTGCACTTATGCTTCCTCAAAACAATACTACTTTCTCAGTTTTTCCATTCCTCATAATTCCACCGCAGATTGTTACTCCACCTCCTCCAAATGTTAATCTCGTTTCCATGTACCCCATATATATATATATATTTGTACTCTTCACTCTTCATTCCTTTTTTCAACAACAATATTTGCTAACATTGATTAAAACGCGACTCATCAACCTACTCCAATCGGCTAAATTTCACTTTTGAAGGTCCCTTTCAATCTCTTCGCACGCTAGAAAAAGTTCTGAGTTTCCTTTTACAGCAAATGGAAAGGCATACAAAAATACAAAAATTGCATCATCTTTAGCCGTCTTCAGCCAAATATGGCTCAACTCAAAAAATCCGTCAAACATTTTTCAAATTACACTGACTCAAAATTCATGCAATAGTTCGTATGGGGCGTTTCAAATGTTGACTAGTTTAGTTAATATCATGTCAATCAACATATTCGCACACACATCGCTCGTCGAGTGCCATAGTGTGTGTATTTGTCACTCCCATAAAAAAGAAGATGACACTGCCCTTATGCTATTATGGACAGAGGAATAGAAATGTTCCGCCCATTGTTTTAATAATATTTAATATCGTCCATACGCATCTGTTCGACTAGAAAAAGTAAACATCCTTATTCCATTCATAAAGAATACTCGAAAAGCACGTCTTTTATTGTACGGCGTTCAAAAAATTGCTTTAGAAATAAAAGAGCCATAAAGAAGGACTCGAAATAACCTGCAGCCACAGATTTCGATAAAAATGTGACATGTTGTTCTATTCACATAATCAATTGTGCCCTTCGGCCGCACAGCCGAATAAACAGTCAAGCAGAAAAGACGACTTTTGAATAAAATTATCTTATTTTTCCGTAACAGGGATATTGTTATGGTAATACGGTGTTTTGGTTTTATTTTTGGAATCGGGAGTAGATTTTACGGATAGAGGGTATAAATATGTTTATTTCTTCTGCGTGATAGCTTCGATTTGATTTTGCAGATAGTTTTAGTTTTAGTATTTATATTAGGTACGAACATATTATGTTAAAGGTAGTAGAAGATCTGAAATTCCAATTGAACGAAAGTAGAGCAAAATAGGAACACAAATAGAAATTTTACTGAGGAAAACTTTGAAAGAGCTCAGAAAATCTGCATGATTTTTCTGGCGGAATACTTAAATATGAACTGGAAAATTTGAACTATAATAAATCTCCATGAAGCAATTTTACTGTTTTCTCGATACAATGTATACATAGTAATCAAAAAGGAGCATATGTTATAGATAGTAGAAGATATTATTTTACAGCAGAATGAAATAAGATGTAACCGAATAATTAATCCTTTCAAACTAGATCACTGGAGGTTTCGATAAGAATAGAGTGTTTTTATTGAAGGATGGATTTATAAAAGCACTGTAACCCAAGAAGCAAATGAAGATAAAGACAAATAGGTAGACGTCATTGAGGATTTCAGTGCCGGACATGCATTTCACGGATAAGAGGGGCGAATTTGTAGTCGTTAACCAGGGGCAGAAATTAATTTTCATTAGCTACTGGTCAGTCCTCGTCCTAACGATTTCAAAAGGAGACATAAGCCCATACGTCGGAGGCTGGGAGGCAGTGAAAGACGAGTCCTTAAGTGACTCCACCTACCTCGTCTATCAGGTCGCTGATGCAGAGCTATCCAGACTTGAGACGAACGATCCCTTGGGATGGATGGGACCTCAAAAAGCTCGACCGCGACGGATTGCGTTGTGCCGCCCAACTAATTACCAAATGTCACCGATTGCAGTGGGATGTTTCTGTTTTTCAAGACGTGGACGTAATAAACAGAATTCTCGAAATCGCTAGGAGTGCGGAAGTTTTTACATAAGGCAAGGCATTTGGACATTCAGTCCAAACAAGCGTTGCACTCACAGTCAACTCCGCAAAATTGACTGTTGGATAAACCGGCGGCACGGTGAGGTAATCATCAGGCAGGCGCTACCTGAACATCGCGGCTTTGACCCGTATCTGCAGCTCAGTCGGATACACCGAGCTTTCATCGATTGTACCTACTGCGAGGGTGAGGAAGATGATGTGTATCCTACTTTGCTTATGTGCGGACAATATTTTTGAAGAAATTTAATACCGGTGAACTTTCGAGCGTCCTTCTACGATGGTCTATCTGCTTCGGAATAAATAGAGATGAAATTTCACCAGCAAGTTATTAGGGCTATTATTGAAACCAAGTAGATGTGAGCAATCTGTGTTTTTTGTTTTTTTGTCTGTGTTGATGTTTTGAAGCACGTAATAATTGTTCCTGCTATGATATGGTGAATGTTCCTGCGAGAATACCTGTGACATATTTTTTTTTCTGAGATGTAGAACCTGGCACGGCATAATGGGGTCATATCAGGGCGACTCTCATTAGAGTGTTACTTTTAAAACGGGTATTTTCACTAGTCTGTTGGCGGATATCTTGAGAGGGTGAATGATTTTTGCACCTCTTCGAAAAGAAGTGGAAAAATTTTAAATTTTTGAATAAGATTAGTGGAATTTGCAAACATCAGATATCAACTCCCAGTTCTACTAGACCAATGGAAAAATAATCAGAAGATGGCTAAGTTTAATGAATACGGAACTACAAAGAAAAATCTTCACTTGTATAAATGACAACATAATCATTTCACTTTTACTTTCTCATCTACTTTGGACCTGACTCTGAGTTCATGAAACTTTGTTCTTCCGTTTACTTGAGAAAAAGCAGGATTAGCACTAAGCAACGGGACGGAACAGATGCAGACCCTCTTGACTATTTAGCAATAATGCCAAGTAAAATAGTAAGAGCTGTGCTCTTTTGTTTTAAACGGTGGCGGTGGTTGCCTATGACTAGCAAAAAGTTCTTCCATATATTGGTTAAAAAAATAATAAAAAGACAAAGCAAGAAAAAATCGAGGAATGATTTAGCGGTATTTTTAAAATTATTTACTATGCAGCTTTGAGTGCAGCCACCATAGTCTTCAAGAACATTTTAGATACAGCAGACCCTGCTTCTGATCATGGAGATGAGCCAGCTTCATTTCAGATTCATACTACCATCTCCTTCCTATCGAAATATATCTTCAAATATATAAGAAGCAAATAAAATTGCAAGCCGTATAGCACTAATACTATAAGATATTCTAACACTTCAGCTGATCAAAAACGAAGAATTTTCTCCAAAACTATGGAAACAAGATTGAACTAAAAATAGCTATAACCGGCCTTTATTTAGTTTGGCCAAACTCACATTAGTATATTATGATATAAGTGTATAAGAGGGCGTTTAAAGCACGCGCGACATATTTCAAAACACGACGCGCAGCGGAGTGTTTTGAAAGTCGCAAGAGCTTTAAAGGCCTCTTATACACGTATATCATACGCTATTTTTTATTACGAATGCATCATAATCTCAAAAATGTTTTAAATATTAAACTTAAGGGATATATTGACGAATATATTAATCTGTCACATTTGACATGATCAAATGTTTCTATAGCAACCTTTAAAAAAGTAGGCGCATCATAAACATCATTTTAAGCACGCTGCAGCGTGCGATAATCGTTGATTATGATGCATGCGTAATAAAAAAATATTATCTGCTTTGGTTTTTGACTTGTCAACTGCTGGTTAAGTTAATGATAGGATTGTTCCAACCGACTAGAAAACTGTACGAGGGACCGTTATTTCTAGTTGTCAATTTCACTTTTGAACGTAATAAATAACCTACCATTTTGACAAATGAATTAGACTACTGAAAATTACCGTCCTATGTACAGGGTGGGCAAATAAGCCAGGTAAGGGGCTGTATCGCAGAAACCACTAATCGTAGAGAATTGTGGTAAAAAAAATATAACTAAAGCGACTAAAAGAAAATACTGGAAATAATTTTCAAGGTTATACCTTTACCGCAAGGGGGCATAATAGCTATGGTCGGGTAGAAAATGCATTTTACTCAAAATGTTTTATTATAAAATGATAAAAAAAAGTACCACCACTGGAATCTTCGTGAAATTCTGCATCTTTTTGTTTCATCACTTTTGATTATAGGGCACCAAATAAGGGCGAGGGGGAAGGGAGAAATCTGAGTGATTGAAATGGCATTAGTTTGACTCAATGTATTTGAGCAAACTAGGTCTCGTTTGAGAGAGGAAACCTTGTTTATTAAGAAAAAAATATACCCATGACAAATTAGAGTTTGCTGCTCCCGCTAGGGGGCGCCAATTCAAAAGTTCATAGTTTTTTAGTTTTTCTCAGAAATTTCGAATAAAAACAAAAAGTAGATCAAAATTGCAGCAAAAAAGGTCTAAACCGCATATCGATAACTTCAAACGTTCAGGTGTTAGAAGATCATGTTTTAACAATGCATGCATTGAAAAAGCAAACTATTTTCGAATTTTTATGGTCAAGCATGCCATGAATAAAGAAAAAATGTTTTATTAACAAAAATAATCAAAACAACCATGAAAGTAACATTAATGAAACACATTAGGATAGACATGGAAAATAGGATTCGACATGCAATTCTCCTTCTTCAACTACCAGCGGCTGAAATCGAAGCGTTTTCTCCACCCAACAAAGACTGAAACAATGTGTGGAACATGATGGGAGACAGTTTGAACACATGAGACGTTAAATTGAAATGTTGTATTCGAATTCGGTCCTTTAAATATTGTTTAATAATTATTCTTGATAAAATATTTTTATTTTATTTTAGCCATGGCACAGAAGTTCGAAACATTCGTTTTTTGAATGCATGAATTGTTAAAAAATGCTTGTCTGGCAATAACTCTTGAGCGCGAGAAGTTACCTATATGCGGTTTAGAGCTTTTTCCTACAAATTTCATCTACTTCCTGTTTCTGTTGAAAAAATTATATCATTATATTTGAAATTTCCGAGAAAATTTTAAAAAACTATGAAGTTTTAAATTGGTGCCCCTTAGCGGGAGCAGCAAATACTAATTTGTCATGGGTATATTTTATTCTTAGTAAACGAGGTTTCCTCTCTCAAACGAGACCTACTTTGTTCAAAAATATTGAGTTAAATTAAAGTTATAAGCATTTCAATCAGTCAGACTTCTCCCTTCCCCCATGCCCTTATTTGGTGCCCTAAAATCAAAAGTGCAGAACCGAAAAGATGCAAAATTCTATTATAAACTTATAATAAAACATTTTTTAGTAAAATGGATTTTTCAACCCGATCATAGCTATTACGCCCCATAGCGGTAGAGGCATGAACTTGAAAATTATTTCCAGTGTTTTCCTTTAGTCACTTTAGTCACATCATTTTTTACAGCAAGTCTCTACGATTAGTGGTTTCTGAGTTACAGCCGCTTACCTCACTTATTTGCCCACCCTGTACATGGTGTTCGGTTATATTTGAACGGGGTTTACGCGCTTTATTTTTAGAGATATGGAAAAATGGTAAAAACAAAAGTTTTAGGATTTTGTCTCAACCGTCACAATTCGTTATCCTTAAATATACAGGGTGTGCCATGTAGCAGTGGTAAATGTTAACTTTGTTATTTTAAATGGAACACTCTGCATATTATTGCATATTTGGATTTTGCGGAGAATTCTAGACACATTTCATAAATAATATCCTATACTTATCTCCAACTGTTTTTGAAATAATGACAGTTGAAAATCGACCATTTACCAAGTTTGATAGCCTGTAAAATCTAAATGGCTAAAGATAGAGCAAAATGGTTTGCACTTTCCGATCTTGGTTTTTCATAAGCTATCGTTTGAGACTAACTGTATATTTAACCAGAGGTTAAATTTAACCGGAATTTCTTAACCTCTGGTTAAATAAAAAAATAGTGTCAAACGATAGCTTATGGAAAACCAAGGTAGGAAAGTGCAAACCGTTTTGCTCTATCTTTAGCCGTTTAGATTACACAGGCTGTCAAACTTGGTAAATGGTCGATGTTCAACTGTCAATATTTCAAAAACAGTTGGAGATAGGTATAGGACATTATTTATAAAATATATCTAAAATTCTCCGCAAAATCCAATCCACCATGTACATTCAATGATGACGAATCGTGGCGGTTGAGACAAAATCCCAAAACTTTTTAAAATTTACCATTTTTCCATATCTTTAACAATAAAGCTTGTAGACTCTGCTCAAAATATAACTGAATACCCTGTACGATTTTCATGTTCAGTTGGAACATACCTAATAAGTTACATTCTATAGAATAAATCAGGGAGGCTGAAGAATTGGCTGGAATAGCTGATTGATATACTCCGGCTCAAACGAAAACAAGTTTTTTTCAAGAACTCGTGGTCATTTCCAATGTCCAAGTAGCAAATACCTATCGCCTTGTCCGATGTGGGTATTTTAATTTTGTTGGTAAGTCTCAAGATGTCGACATGCTAAAAAGACTGATCGCAAAACTTGATTGTAGTATTAGTTATTTAAAGTGTCACACGGGAAACTGGAACGAAAACATCCAATTATATGCTATGAGGTGCGAAAGGCCGGGATAAACCTTAACTTTTATGGGGTTCCATCTTCTGACTTAATCCAACCATTATACGTTGCTTTCGCTCCTATTTTTGTTTAAAAAGTAATAGTGACGTGTATATATTTTTTCAAGACATTCTATTAATGCATTTAGTAAGTAACATAATATTATACTGACACATATTCTGGAGCTCATTTTAAGTCTTCACAAGCACGATCAACTTCAGTGAACTGTTAAATTACCTACAAATTTAATAGGATTAAATTACTCCGCTCAAAAAATAAAAATGATATAGATCTTTCGTGATTAAAAGATACGGAAAAACACAATAGAAATAATTAAACCATAAGCGCTTATCATACGATATGTAGCTAACTTATTGTCTTTTTTAGGTGTTGATCGTAAATATTAACCTTAAGAAAGAGTTGTGCAACAGATACATTTTTAAGATATGAATAACTAGCACATTGATATGGGATTATATCACGTACACCGTAAAAATTTTGTAGTGGCCCCAAGTAAAAAGCAATTCCTAAACGAATCCGCATTTCCCGGCCTTAAAAACTTTTTTAAGTGACAAAATTAACATGGGTAATCGAATTAATCGTAGACAAGGTACTTTGAGGCCATCGTCTCATGCCGAAATTTATAATGAAAACAAGATATTCTATTAGTACATATCGGAATTCTAATGCAAATCAATGTAAGGTTTAACATATGTAGTATGTCGGCATGGGTTATATTATATTAATTGTGAAAATAATGAGGACTTTGGTACTACAGCAACCATATGTCTATTTGCAACAAATTTGACAAAATATAAATATATTGATATAGTTACCGCAGGAAAATAATAATTTGGAGGCCGCTAAGTCTACTTTAATATTGTTTTATGTTTTAAGTAAATAATGAATTTAGTTTCATCACCATTTGCCCCATTGGAAACTTTTGGCATGAATATATTGGACAGTGGCATGAAATAGTTATTTGGGTATTTAGAGCGCAAAGTAACGAATTGCCGCTTGAGAAAGAATGTTACTGCGCGACGCGTAGCGGAGCGCAGTATTCTTTCGAAAACGGCAATCTTACTTTGCGCTCGAAAAACACACAGAACTTTTTCTACAGCCGCATTTTCATTCATAGCACACTGGACGGAAAAAGTGAGATTTTTCTTTTCCATGTTCGCGCTAGAGCGCAAAATATGGATCCACGGCATTCGTCGATTTTGCGATTTCATTTCAATTTAGTAATTAGTTATTTTGCGCGCGGCTGTAGAGAAAAGATATTTATATTTTTCAGGCAAATGTCATACATAAAGATCTAGGCTACATATTATGATGACCTACTACCTTATCTCCATATATGTAAGAGTTATGGAAAAAATAAATATAAACGTCCCTTGGGTTTACTTCAGCTACTAAAATTTTACGTATTATTTATGTTTATTAAAGGCATGTTTTTCTTGGGTTAGATTAGGCTATTGTTATCTATTTTTGAAATTAGTCTTTATTTTTACATATAAATAACTTCTTTTAATACATATTGTCGCGAATAGTTTATCCATGACGCCACGCCTTGGTTGGCATGCAGGTTATATAGCTCAGATTTTGGATCGATCTACTTCAGATGAGAAGAGATAATAAAGAAGGCACTTCGGTAAAACAATAACAACGTCTATTGGTCAAAGACTTAATGAGTTTACGCTGTACCCGATTACTAAACCAAGCATGTTCTTTTGGTTGCGGTATTGTTTGAATTAATAATAATAATAATAATAATAATAATAATAATAATAATAATAATAATAATAA
>MU181942.1:288038-298614 GCA_016904865.1 Pissodes strobi
CTATTGTATAATTATTATTACCCCGAAAAGCTGTATAATTTATCATTCAAAAAAATTGAATGCTGAAGTGTGCGTTACTCATAGTCCTATATAAATAATTAATATAAGTATTGTCTGATTAATGCGTATAACTTATAATTACTATCAACGGTGCGTTCTGCAAGATTAATATTTTTTTCAAGGTAAGAAAAATAGGTATTTTCATTGGTATATTAAGGACAAGCTATCTATATTTAATGATTTTTGTTAACCTTTTTAGAACGTAATTTGTGATAAAGTTTTCGTCAGGAATTTTCCTGGTAAAAATTTAATAAATTATTTCGAAACTAGAGTAATGTCAGTATTTATATTAGTGTGATGGATGTCTAAATATAAGTTTATTATAAATATTTAAGGCTCATTTCGGTGAGTGACGATTCGGAATGAGTATGATATTAATTCTTGGCGTTGGCCGCTGGTTTGAAACCTTTTTGTATTTTTAAACAAGATTGATATTTTATGGAGTTTAACGACTGAATAGGCTAATAGGATGAGACGAAGTTTTAATTTGACGACGTTTTGAATAATGTAGTGCAAGTATAGTGTACTTTATGTCAAACCAACAAAATAATTAGCGGCATGTCGAACAAAGCCCAAGACTAATCATAAGAATTAATTCACATTTAAGGATCCACTATAATGTTAGCTAAATTGATTCCAACTAAACCACCGATTTCACCAGGAAAATGCCAAGCAAAATTACAATGACTACTCACGCTTGCTAGCCATTAATAAATGTCGATCCCAATAGATTCTAAAAAATGTTAATTTTCCCAACTATATAAGAATATCAATTACAACGCTCTTAGGTGTATTGTCAGAATAGAAGAGACACTGAAAGAAGTCTGTTGTTCTAATAGTCGATGAAGAAAAAAGCAACCGCACACCAGAAGAAAGCAAAATCAGGCTTCATATACCTGGTCTCAAGGGTTGCCCTTGCCCTTGATACCAATGAATCCTTGGAAGTTCAGACAACTATATTAGCAAAAAACCTTACCTTTCTGTCATGATTGCTAAGTTTTATTTTTGTACGTCTTTAGTTCCTGCAGTAGTGTCAAACGGACGCGAAACATAAGCACTAACTACAAAATTACTCAAATCACTGGATATTTTCAAAATAGAGGGGCTCTTAGTGCAGTTCATATGGACTGCATAAGGAATCTAACCTGTACAAGGGAATCAAGTTGAAAACATTTGGATAGGCAAAATATGTTTCACCTTTATTATTAGGGAGATGGGAACCAAAGTGGAAAAGAGCGTCGGAAAACCGAAAAATAATTCTTGGTATGTCGAACAAAGCCCAAGACTAGTGGGAGTTAATTAACATTTATGCCAATAATGTTAACTAAATTGACTCCAACTGAAATCACCGATTTAACCAGGAAAATATGAAGCGAAATGTCAATGACTACTCACGCTTGCTAGCCATTAATAAATGTCGATCCCAATCGTCTCCTTCTTCTTCTAGTGCCTTCTTCATGGAGGGTTGGTGATCATTCTGGCTATTTGCACTTTAGAGATTGCTGCTCGGAATGAGGATTTGGTACTTTTGCCATAACACTTCCTCAGGTTTTTGCGTTAAGATGTCCGTCTTCGTCCTGGTAGTCTGCGACCTACAATTCTTCCCTGTATGATAAGCTGCAGAAGACGATAATTCTGTTCCCTCATAACGTGTCCAAAGTATTCCAGTTTTCGTTGTTCGTCGTTTATTATGCGTAGGACCTCTGTAGTTGTGCTCAGTCGGATCAGTAGTTCCGTATTGCGTACCCTATCTGCCCATGCGATTCTAAGCATACGCCGATAAATCCGTATTTCAAAGGCTTCAATTTTTTTTTTCAGTGTTGGTCTAACAAGGTCCATCCCTCCATATGATATAAAAGGGTTAGAAAAATACAGCATCTAGCAAGGCGTAATCGTAGACATAGACTAAGTTGGCGATATGTTAGAAACTGTTTCATCTTTGTGAAGGCATTTCTGGTCCTTTCAATGCGAATTCTTACTTGTTATCCGAAGTTCCATTCGGCATTCAAAATTGTAACAGTCCGATTTGGCCAGTGTAAAATATTTTTAAATTTCATTTTATATGCTGCATTTAGGACAAAAATTGCTTTATTTTGCGGTAAGAATTATTGAAGACAGGTCAATACTCTTGGGATAATTAATTCTAAATTAATTGAATCGATTTGCTGTCAATAAGCTTAAGGTTGCCGCATTTATTAATGTGAATAAATTTTATTCTAAATATAGGTTAACGATATGTTTGTATTAGCTTTTATAACACTGTTGTGGCCTTGCATAGCTATTTTGATCATCCCTTTCTCTTATGTAGCCCTCAGGCACTTTGTGACTATATCTAATTAGTTGATAACCGAACCACAGATCGCTTAGGTTTGATCAAATTACTAAAATAGGATATTATGTTATTAGTATAACATTGCTTAATTTATATTACATTACCGTAGAACAGCCAGCAAACCGTTCTATATTTTTAAGAGTTGGGTTAATAAAGCCTATTGTAAAGTCTCATTAGATCCGTCAGATTCATATTGTATTTTCGGTTTGAATATTTCATAACTTTTTGGGATCCCAGGATTTGCTTTATTTCGATCTCCGGCTGATATTTCATAACTTTTTGGTACCGCTGCCTGGCTGGGAATCTCATATTTATCTTTCCACGCGGCCTACTGCAATACTAGCAATATTCGGTTGGTATTGTTGGTGGCAGAAGAGAAGTTTTTTGCTTTAGTGCAGTAATAGTGACTCAGCTTTGAATATTGCATTTTATACTAACCTTCTTGGGGGATATTGTGTTGAGTCTAGTTTGTGTTTTTACACGACCGAATTAACGGGATTTGAATACTGCGTTAGGTAAGCTTTTTATGGAATTATTTTTTTTTCTATTGTTTGTGAAAACGTGGACGTCATGATGCTAATGGCTCTTTTCCCTTATTTCTAGAGGCTTTCCGAGTTCGTCGTACAAGATCGAGACCGTCGATTCTCCAGCAACCCTTACACACAAGCGAGGTAATTATTGCTACAGTTTCTTGTCTAAATTAACGATTTAATTGCCTTAGCTGTGTTAACCTTTTTTGTGTACATTTAATGCCATTTGCATTGCATTCCATGAGTTATCTTATCTGTTCCCTTTTACCATATCTGAATTTTTATTTTAATGTGACTTTAGTTTTGATCATATGGGGAAGTTCATTTTTTTTTTTGGAGTTACTCATACCCATCTCTTTTTTTAACTTCAAGTTGTCTGTACCTTAGTATTTCTTTTATTTGTGGATGGTCATTGAAAGTCCATTGAGAATTTTTTTTGGGGGGGGATTAGTTCTAGAAAGAAAATTATTGCAAGGGGGCTATAGTTTTTTTCATTAAAATAAGGGGCTTCGTCTAATTTGTATTGGGTTATTACAGGGTCCTATTTCCGGGCCAATCCTGTCTACGGGCCAATCCTATCTCCGGGCTACACCACAGCCAATTTTATCTCCGGGCCAATTTTATCACCGAGTCCTCTGCTAGTTCTACCTTCGGGGCCAGTGCAATAGCAATACCTACAGGTGCAAGCTGTAGTTTATTTATTCATTTATTTTTCTGGCCGATTGTTAATATTTAAATATAAATCTAGTCTTGACAGCCAAGCTTCAAGATAGATTAATTTTACTTATTTATTTATTTTCTGACCGATTGATATAATCGCTTTTACTTTTCTTTATTTAAATATAAATCAAGCATTGACAGCCGAGCTTTAAGATAGTTTTCAATAATTTAATTTTTTTTATTCATTCATCGGAGGAATTGATATAATTATTGTGGCCGTTTATCACTACCTATTATTATCACTGCATTTATAGTTGGTGCAGCTACTAGCGCACGCATACATATATGTAATAAGCTTAGGTAAACCAAATTGATCACTTCAGATTATAGTGTTTAGAGCATTTAGTTGTAAGCCATACAGTACCGAGTAACAACTGAATTAGTCTCGGTACATTCACATTCACATTGTACCCTATTGCACCCCCGTGTTGCAAACAGCATCTGAGGTAGTCATATCGTTCGACGCTTTCTATGATTTGGTTGTCTAGTGTTATTTGGGCATTATCAATATTTTGTTTACTGACAATCATAAATTTGGTATTGCTTGCATTCAGTTTTCCCGCATTAGCATTACTGACTTCATTGACTTTTTTTTATTAGCCATTGTAGGTCCTCAACCGACTCGCCCAGCAAGACAGTGTCATCAGCATAGCGGATATTGCTTATGGATATACCATTTACGTTTATGCCCCTCTCACTCTCAGCCAAGGCATCTGATATTATAAATTCAGAATATATATTGAACAAAATAGGCGTATGTTCTTAACCCCGTCTAACTTCCCTCTTACTCCTCCGGTGTTTGATCTTCAACTCTAATTGAAGCGTGTTGGTTCCAATAAAGGTTTGCGATAATCCTTGTGTCTCGTTGATCTAAACCAATAATTTAAAGATGTTGTAACATTTTGGCATGTTGGACTCTATTACAAGCATTTTCATAGTCTATGAAGCACATGTGGACAGGCTAGGCTTATTCATATCTAAGCATCTCTGAACCAAGACTTGCATGCCAAAGAGAGCATCTCTAGTTTCAAGATCACTTCTAAATCCGAACTGTGTCTCAGAAATGACCTCTTTACATTTTTTGTAAATTTTCTTATGAATTATTTTAAGGAACAGTTTAAAAACATGACTCATCAGGCTTATGGTACGCTATTCTGGACAGCGTTTTGCGTTTATTTTTTTCGCAAGGTAATTAAAGTAGTTTTCAACTTTGTGGCATTTTTCCTGAACTATATATGACGATAAATAGCTCAGTGGCGACTGTGGCGCTTTAGTCTTCAGTTAGTTTGAGAAGATCTATATAAACATTGTCCGGTCCCGCAGCTTTACCATTCTTGGACTGTCCAATGGCTGTGACTATTTTCTCCTCTAAGATACTAGGCCCTTCATATGCACCTTCATAGGTATGTATATCTGGTCTCTCGTCGTGGAATAGATTAAGAATATATTGCTTCCACGTGTTTAATTTTTCTTCCGTGACCATAATAAATAATGTTTGATTTTCTTGTGTAGGTTAAAAGAGTTATGCTTTCTCTGCAGTTCTTCCATTTCCTGGCATTTTCTATTTAACCACTCTTCCTTGGCTATTTCTGTGAAGAGCTTTATATCTATGTTGATTGCGGTGTTTGCGTTTTCTCCGTTGGTTGGTCCATTAGATTCAAAATTTCGATGGTCATCCACTTTTCATTTTTATATCTACCCTGGATCAGATTCTTATCTGCCACTTCGGTGATAGGCTCTTTTAGGGATATCCACGTTGAGTCTGACTACGCTGAAAAGTTTTTTTTTTAATCCTTATTTTCATTGTTCTTAAACTATGGTTTTTGTACTAAGGTCTTCAATTTTTGCAAGGTCATGGCGTCTTATTCGTTTTTTCTTTACGGTCCTCTATCTAACCTTCATCAGACCTATCAGAGGGTTGTGATCAGAGTGAATGTCAGCTCCTGGATATTATATGTCTTTACTCACTTAAAATTATTTCGGAACCTGTTATTAATTAATATAAAATGTATTTGGTTTCTTATTACAGGATCTTGTGAGTCTTGGGGTGATTTCCAGGCATATAGGCGCCTAGCTGGTAATTAAAAAGATGTGTTCAGAACCACCAGTTTGTTCTCTTGGCAGAATTGAAGAATTCGATGTCCTCTGTCATTGCGTTCTCCCAGACCGAACTCTCCAATCACTCCATCAACTTTCCCCTGGCCAACTTTAGCGTTAAAGTCACCCATAGTGATATTTTTCTGGTGCTTTAAGCGATTTTAGAACCTTATCTACTTCGTCGTAGAACTTCTCAACTCCGTCATAATTTTTCTTATCAGCGGTAGGAGCGTAAACCTGAATGCTGGGTTTCCCTGCATCTGTAACAGTGCGACCCGATCTGAAATTGGTGAAATGTTGATAATGCATTTTTTTATTTCTCTTGTCACGGTAAAGGCAACTCCTTGTCTGTGGTGGGGATCGTTGTTTCTACTGTATAGCATTGTATGAGTTGCAGTTGTAATCTAACCAGAGTCCGGCCATCTTTATTTTCTCAAGATATCAACCTTCATTCTCTCCATTTCGTGAATGGAGTTTGATCGTTTCCCTCCCTCGAACATACTACTAACATTCCATGTAGCAATCCTGATGGCTGACCCGGAGATTCTTAGCACCCCTGACCATCTAAGGTCTGCCGGGTACTGAAGGCTATGGTTTCATATTTCTCAGCCATAGTGATTATACAAGGAAAAAATATAATACGGTGGTTTTTTTTTGTCTCCCGTATATCCGATCCTAATAGATTCGAAGAAATATTTTTGTTCCCAACTATATAAGAATATCGATTACAACGCTCTTAGATGTATTGCCAGAATAGAAGAGACCCTAAAAAAGTTGCTCTGATAGTCGATGAAGAAAAAAGCAACCGCACATTTAAGAAAAGTAAGATCAGGATTCATATAACTACCCCCAAGGGTCACCAATGAATCCTCGGAGTTCAGAAAACTATAACAGCGGAAAATTTTACCATTCTATCATGACTGCCAAATTTTAATTTTTTATGTCTCTAATTTCTGCAGTAGTATCAAGCGGAAGCGAAACATAAGCACTAACTGCAAAGGTCCTCAAATCATTGAATATTCAGTCATAGGGACTGCGTACTGAACCTAACCTCTACAAATGAGTCAAGCTGAACAGACTTGGGTAGGCAAAATATATTTCACTTTTAACATTAGGTGGCCAGGGAGATTGGAACCAAAGTGGAAAAGGGCGTCGGAAAACCGAGACTGTTGAGGGCAGACGAATCGGAAAGCGCAGTCACGATTAAGCTATTCCTCCTAAGGAAACGATTGTGTATTCACTATACGCATCAAAATGAGTTGAGATGAGATATGATGTGGTAAATAATTATCGCATCTTGTCTGGGCCTCTGTCATGTCATGTTCCCGAATATCGATATTCGAGCTGACCCTGTAGGTCTTTTCTTAGTTCGCTCGCAGAATTTACCAGAAAATCAGATTTATCAAAAAACTTAATTCCAAACAGTTAATATGACCCAATTTCATTTGAAGAACATTTGTATGGTGATTTTAAATATCCTATATATAGAACACCATCATAAATTCCATGCGGGTGAATGTATTTTTCGGAATTCAAATGAAATCAGTTTACGTTCCGCTTCAATCCTAAAATGCACCGGAAATGTTAAATTCCCCAGAGGACTTAAAATCGACAGAAGCAGAATGTCTCCATTCATAAAATCTAAGCTAAATTTTACACAATTCGTACGTGTTTTGAATACGAAAATTATGACTTTGGGCAACTTTTCGGGATAAATAAAAGTTTCACGTCGATGGTAGCGACAAGAGTTTAACAAAGAAAAATTTAATTGCTCTGTCCGGGAAAATGAAAGGGCGAGATATTATAATGTTATCTTGACGTGTTGTAATTATAGAAAATATATATTTATTATCATATTATTTTCTATGTATAATTATTATTATCCTGCATTATGTAAATTTAACTTGCGCATTTCTGTTATTTCAGAATAACTCTCGGTACAATTGAAATATTTTTTAGAGCAGCGATGAGTTTCCAGTAATCGAAAAACTGAAGTTATAATTTCATACAACTGAAAATGATAAAGATAAAAATGAAATAAATATAAAGGATAGTTTGATAGTAAAGTAGGTCATTACAGGGATTGCATGGTATTGCAGGGAATCACCACATCCATAACGAATACTAGTATTGATATACAAATTAGAGGAAAATATATATTTATGCTTCCGCCCAAATATTTCCGTCTAATTTTTAAATTTATTTTGCTTCCACCTAATGTTTCATCTAAACATCATAAATAACAACATGATTAATTGCACAACATATGTTATAACGGGTCTTGGACGAAAATAGACACCTACGCTATGCTTGATTGAACATAGTAATAAATTACCAATTATAAAAACCTCTTAAATGCATTTTAATGTAATGAAAAATTACTAGGAAGTGCTAATAAAAGGCTCTAATTTAAGGCAAAATCTTTGTTCTCTTTGTTCGAAAAATAGTCTGGGTCATTTATTGAATTAAAATTATCCGTAATTACATAGCTGCAGGCTAAAATATTTGTATACTCGACGCGCCGAACAGATTCACCAATCGCGGAAACAATTCGTCTTATTTTATGATTGAATCGACCCAATGTTTTGTTTTTCATTTCGATTTTTCTTATCCATAATACAAAAAATAAAAATAGAGTGTGTTAATGAAAGTTCCTATGTTTAGAATCAATGGAATCATAAAATAAGAAGAATTATTGTATCCGTGTTTTCCGTGTTTGGTGAATCTGTTCGGCGCGTCGAGTATAGTACTTCACGTAAGTATTAGTTGGAGACAAAAAATCAGAGTGTACATTTGATAAAATTATATAAAATTTACTAAAATTAATGGACGGTAAAAGCTTCAAAATATCTATACACTTACTAAAACATTTTACAGCAGTCTATTAAATCCGTTCAATATGATACATGTTCCATGTCAAGTCACTCAGAAAAAAAGAAGTGCTCACGGAAATCCTCCACTATTGTAGTTGTTTTTCTGTATTTTTTCCTTCCTGTGGGTCTATACGTTTGCCGGAAGCACGCAGCTTTATAACATTTGCTTGTATATGAAAAATGAGACGTATTTAGACCCTAAACATTATTCTGAATAAATTGTCATGTTAAACTAGTATCACAAAGAAAGAAAAAATACAAAACAAATAATAACATACATACACGTACATCCGCTTCTCCGACAAAGGCAAAGCCAAAACTCTTTGAGAAATATACCCGTTTCAAGTAACTAATAATTTTAGATTTCAGCCACCTAATGATGAAAAATATTATACTGAGATAATGCAAGTGCTTTTGTATCTGGGTACTTTTTATTTTATTATGAAAGGCTTGCTTTTATGTGATATTTGTTGATCTCTTTGCCAATTCGATTTATTGATCTTCTTATTTTCGAGGCTATTTCTTTTTGAATAATATAGGTTCATGGATGTCCTGGAACAAGCCTTTCTGAGATCTTTTCCAGAGAAAAAATATGTTGTGCGTTCAGATCAATCAAACAACATTAGTTGGTTCAACGATGAACTAAGGGCTATGAGGGAAAAATTACAGTTGCTTGGTGAGCTTAGTTTACAGTATAATGACTTCAATATCAAACATCAATATATCCAATATAAAAAGGCATACAGGGAAGCAATTCACAGAGCCAAGATTGCAGCAAACGACAATTTCATTCGTTCTTCTGGTAATTCTAGTAAGTGTATGTGGCAAATTATTAATAAACAAAGAAGTAAATCTAAAAAAATCTCTCCTACTGACAAACTGACTTCCAATGATTTTAATATCTTTTTTCTTGATACAGCCCAAGCACTTGTAAAAAACATTCCAAAGTCTAATATAAATCCCATAGCAAATTTAGAAAAAGAAATTCCAACATTGAACAACTTTTCATTTTCAGTGGTAGGTTTCAATGAAGTTCGTGATATTATTAACAATCTAAAAAACAAGGCCAGTCGCGACATATACGGTTTGAATGTGAAAGTGATTAAAACCACTAAAAATATAATTTTGATACCCCTCACCAAACTTATTAATCTGTGTTTCAAAGAAAATATTTTTCCAACCGTGTTAAAAAGTGCGTTGGTAGTACCTTTGTTTAAAAAGGGAAATCATGATTTGCCAGAAAACTATCGTCCAATATCCCTACTTCCAATTATATCCAAAATATTGGAAAAATGTATGACGAGACAAATTGTGCAATTTTTTGAAACAAATGATTTATTTACCAAATGTCAGTTTGGGTTTAGAAAGGATAAAAACACAGTTCTGGGCATCCTTGATCTAGTTTCGGATATCCTTGATTCATTTCATGACCTTCAGTATAACACAGTTCTGTTCTGTGACCTTAGTAAGGCCTTTGACTGTGTTGACCATGGAATTCTCCTTCGGAAGCTTAGGGCATATAGGTTTTGTCCTGAAGGTCTTAACTTGTTGAAGTCCTATATGGAGGGTAGGTGTCAGGCTGTACGGTATTCAGGGGTGACATCGGCAAAGCGTGAAATTACTATTGGAGTTCCCCAAGGTTCTATCTTGGGCCCCATACTATTTCTAATATACCTTAATGATCTACCAAAGACTGATCCTATATCTAAGTATACACTCTTTGCTGATGATACATCGGTTTCTGTCGGCGCTAGTACACTGGAGGCTTCCCTGGAGAGTTCTGTGGTTGCACAGGCGAGGGCTGAGGAGTGGTTTCACTGTAATAGACTGTTGCTGAATAAGGATAAGACTAAGATGAGAGATTTAGGAACGGTCAACTCTCATTTGTCTACATGAGAGTTGACCGTTCCTAAATCTCTCATCGAGAAAACCACTCTCTTAGTCTTATCCTTATTCAGCAACAG
>MU181942.1:298714-357364 GCA_016904865.1 Pissodes strobi
TAGACCCTCGGTTGCAGTGGGACGATCATGTCAATTATGTCTCATCAAAACTGACAAAAGCTCTCTATTTGCTTCGGAGCCTGAGAGACAATGTCTCCCTGGTTGTGCTAAAAACAGCATATTTTTCTATCTTCCATTGCCATATTTCCTATGCAATGCTTGCATGGGGTCATGCTGCTGCTGGTATCCGGCGACTTTTTGGCTTACAGCGACGAGCAGTTAGATTGATGAGCAGATTAGGTTTCAGAGAAGACTGCAGAGAGGCTTATAGGGGGCTTAGAGTACTTACTGTGCCTTCCATATATATCTTGGAGAATCTTCTATATGTCAGGAAGAACATGGGTTTGTTTCTTGCTCACGAGGACGTGCATGGTCATTTAACCATAAATTGTGGTAACATCATGCCCATCTACTGGCGCTTAAGGAGGTGTCAGAGCGGCCCTGGTTACTGGGCGATAAAATTTTTTAATGTTCTTCCCGTGGAGATTAAGACATTGCCGTTGTCAAATTTTAAAACAAAAATTAAAGAAATCCTAATATTCCACAGTTTTTATTCTTTTGATGAATTTTTAAATTGTGATTTTAACTAGTGTTGTGTTTTTATTTTAATATATAAGTAAATATGTCTATATTGTTTTTAAAATTTTACTTTCTTAGTACTGTGTTGGCAATTTGAGGCCAGGCACGTAATGTTTTGAAATATTTGTATTCTTACTATTTTTATTTATTGACGTGTGTAAATTACTATGTAATATTGACATGAATAAATTTATGATGATGATGATGAAAAGTGGTTTCAAGTGAGCATGTGATGTGATTTCAGCAATGTCATCAGCAAAATATTACTGAGAACAGAGATATCATAGATTTCACTCCCTATCTTCTAATTCGTTGATTTTCAAAAAGCATTCTAATAATTAAAGCATTGAAGTAACTGACTTCCTCCTGATGGATGGTCTGCTAGCGCCCCTTTCGCTGTGAGATGTGGAGGTGAAGGCATACGCGGATGATCTAGTAAACTTATAAGAGGCAACTGGCAAAGCACTAACTCAGGGGATCTTCAAGAGGTGCTAACAGTGATCTATAACTAGTGTGAAAGGAAACAACTAAATGTGAACCCGCACAAAACAGTTACAGTACCGTTCACGTGGAAGAAAAGGCTGGAAAACCTAAGACCACCTTCACTCAAAGGAGAAACTATCCCATTTGCGAATACAGTGAAATATCTGGGAATTACCTTACATAAAATACTTAACTGGAATGCGCATCTGGATAAAATTGCAGCAAAAGTGAAACTGTCACTATGGACCTGCAGACGCATTTGCGGCAAAGCATGGGGCATACATCGGCATTGGCTATATATTGCGGTCATAAGGCCAATGATAACATATGGAACAATAGCTTGGTACTCTAAGAGCTTACAGGGCTCCGAGAGAATCAAATTATGCACCTTACAAAGGCAAGCGTGTCTGACAATTAGTGCCGCCTTCGGCACTTCACCCACGGCAGCGCTTGACTATCTTCTAAATCTGCTACCTCTCCAAATAGTACTGGAGAGGGATGCCAGATGGGCTACGTATAGATTGATACAGACGGTGATCAACAATTCGCAGGCGATCATCATGCCAAACTAACCCAACAGGCTGCAAAATGCTAATGAGCAAGACAGTATGTTGGGTCTACCATCAGATGTTATGCCTACCAAAGCTAACTATTACTATGCCTATAACGTCCTCCTAGCAAAGAGGAATAAATAGACGAAAAAAACTCGAAACATCTTAAAACAACAGAGAATAGTTGATTCACTGAAGGCTCCGAGACCAATTATGGCACAGGAGCCGCCGCGTGGCATAATAATGGTAAGGATGAGCTTAAATGTTCAGTAGGCAAACATGCAACCATTTTACAGGCCGAAGTTCGAGCCATTTATATGACTGCACAGTGGCTCATCGATAGAAACTGGAAAGGCAAGCCAATCAATTTTTTTTTCGGACGGGCAAGCGGCTTATAAAGCTCTTGAATCTAACCGTTGTTCATCCAATGCAGTATGGAATTGCCAGAAACTACTCGCCAAACTAGGAAGAGAAAATAAACTTACACGGATCTGGATACCTGGACATACAGAATATGAAGGAACCTATAGAGCTCATGCTCTTGCAAAGTAGGTGGCCGCAACGGCCCTCATAGGACCAGAACCAGTACCGGGAATAGCTTGCAACACAGCTTAAGAAACTCCCTCCAGGTGAATACAGCTGAAATTTGTGGACAAATGAAGAGAGTTACCGGGCCAAACTCATTCAAAGATGGCAGTGAATCTGTCATCAGCAGTGACAACTATACAACTTCTTCAAGTTGGCCGACAGCAGATACAGGCTATAGCTAGTTCTGAAACGGAATGCCATTTTCCTATAAGACGAAGAAACAATGGAGTATGTTTTATGCCACTATTCGGCAATGAAAAGAACCAGACAAACAGTGTTTGGAAATTCTCAAATTACACCTGTAGACTGAAAAACTATCCACCCCAGAAAGCTAATCGACATTATGAAAAGGATCGACCATCTGGCCTAATAGAAACCACAGATGGAAGCCACAATAGACCAACGGTCGCAGTGGAGGGCCATATCTGGGCCCACTCACGTATACGAATACGCATACCATTAAAAACGTCGGCAGAATCCGCAGAATTATTAAATAGTTTGGCTTGGAGGTACGTTTTCGATTTCTTGAGGATGTAAAATGACGTATTTTAAGTTAATCACGTGATATATCTTACCTATCAATCCAGAAAATCTGGAAAACTTTTTGGTACAAAATGAAAAAAAAATATTTTAAAAATTTTCTCTACTTTTCAGCAGTTTGCCATTTTTAAATGTAGAAGTACAATAATTTTAACAGTTTTTTTATAAGCTCCGACAAACAGAATATAAGTTTTAATTTTAATTAAAGTTATATTGCAGACTGAATTTTTTTGAGAAAATTTAGCTTGGTATGTCTTTTTGTTTTTTTAAGATAAACTTATTTTATAATATCTCATGATGTTTATCCTCTATACAAATTTTTGAACAAAACAAATAAGTACATTTTCGGAAAAAAGTTATAGTGGATTATTTTGAAAATCAAGATATTGCAAAATATTAAAATGCATACTAAATAATCATCACCCTTTCGGAAATTTAAGTTTGAATTCGAAAAATGTTATATACACATACAACGCAAACTTATTAACAACAGGAGCAATACATCAGTCCGGCACCACAGTCTCACACCGTTCATCCAGTGCCCATATTCACTAACTTGCATCCCCCTCTGGATGTGCTAAACCTCTAACCCGAACCTTTACCTAATAGCCAAATCCTATTCTTGAAAGGCCACCTCTGGATTAAGTCATCCAAACCCAAAAACTCTGCTCCATTGCTCATGTGCAGTAACTTGCGGCGGCGGCGGTCCACTTGGATGCCTCTTTCCAAGTTGTAAAATTGAAGCTCTAAGTTAAAATAACTTCAGAGTTAACGTGAACTAAATCTCTGAGTGAAAGCAAATTGAACTAGTCTGTCGTTAAAACGCTAAAATAATTACCTAAATTAAATAACCAAAACTAAATCTAAATAAGACACAACACAACTCTTAAGAACTTTATTATACACCATAGTCAAGCCTCATAATCAATTTAAGCATATCTCGAACAAAAAACAGGCGCATTATAATCACCAGGTCAAGTTTGGGTTCGTTAAGGCTTTGTCAATAGAATTTTAATATTGTTTTTAGCTGGTGTGTATTCTTACTGACGTAGATTGATCTTATCTAAGCTATATAACCCTCTCGGCACCGTCTATAGATATTCTAATAAGTCCGCTCACTCGAGCGTGCCGCGGAAAATTTCCCTCCTGTCTGCGCCAATCCCTCACCCATCGGCATTGACATTGACGTGTGTCAATGTCACGGCTTAGCCGTGACTCAGTTTTCGCAAGTACTTCCGCGATCGGACGGTGTGAATTTATTTTTACGGAATAGTTTTCGCACGATTTACGCTATACGCTATTTAAAAAATATATATGATTAAGATGGTGTACTGTTGATGACTGTTGTGTAACTACACGTGATCTCTCCTTCTTTCTCTCTTATGGAATTGGTAAAGAATTATTCGATTTTTATGAGACGAAGTGAATGAAGCTAACCAAAAGTTGATTGGATGACTAACCCAAACCAACAAAATCTATTAAAATTGATTATAACGTATCGGAACCGGTTCAAATGATTAAAATAAGTAAGGCTAAATGAAACTAACCGAAAGTTGATTGGATGACTAACCCAAACTAACCAAATATATTAAAATTTGTTATAGCGTATCGGAACCGGATCAAATGACTAAAATAAGTTAAGACTATGTGAAATAATAATAATAATAATAACCGAAAGTTAATTAGACGACTAACCAAAACAAACCAAATGTATTAAAATTAATTATAACGTATCGGAACCGGTTCAATGTCTCAAATAAGATGAGACTAGGTGATTCGACGACTAACCCAAACTAACCGAATCTATTAAAATTGATTATAACCTAGCGGAACCGGTTGAAATCACTAAAATAAGTCGAGACAAAGTGAAACTAACTGAAAGTTAATTCGGGGACTAACCCAAATTAACCAAATCTATTAAAATTGATTATAACGTATCGGAACCGGTTCAACTGTCTAAAATAAATTGAGACTAAGTGAAATTAACCGAAAGTTGATTCGACGACTAACCCAATCTAACCAAATCTATAAAAATTGATTATAACCTATCTGAACCGGTTGATATGACTAAAATGAGTTGAGACAAAGTGAAAGTAACTGAAAGCTGATTCGGCGACTAACCCAAACTAACCAAATCTATTAAAATTAGTTATAGCATATCGGATCCTGATCAAATGACTAAAATAAATCGAGACAAAGTGAACCTAACCGAAAGTTGATTCGACGACTAACCCAATCTAACCAAATCTATTAAAATTGATTGTAACCTACCGGAACGTGTTGAAATGACTAAAATAGGTTGAGACAAAGTGAAACTATCTGAAAGTTGATTAGACGACTAACCAAAACTAACCAAATGTATTAAAATTGATTATAACATATCGGAACTGGTTCAAATGTCTCAAGTGAGTTGAGACTAAGTGAAACTAACCGGAAGTTGATTCGATGACTAACCCAAACTAACCAAATGTATTAAATTTGATTGTAACCTAGCGCAACCGGTTGAATTCACTAAAATAAGTCGAAACAAACTGAAACTAACTGAAAGTTGATTCGGCGACTAACCCATACTACCCAAATCTATTAAAATTGGTTATAGCATATCGGAACCTGATCAAAAGACTAAAATAAGTTGACTAAGTGAAACTAACAGAAAGTTGATTAGACGGTTAACCAAAACTAAACATGTATGAAAATTGATTATAAAAACGTATCGAAACCGGCTCATATAAATAAAATGAGTTGAAACTTGAGAAGTATTTACTTCAATCACGTGTCCTGTGCTACTCGCTACGCGCGCGTCAGTATCCCATATTAAGCAAACATAATCGAAACTAACGTTAATGAATCAAACAAGCGCATTGAGACGGGGGCGCTACACGCTTGATCAACCCTGCCTAACACTAAACTAAATTTAACCCCAACTAACAAATATAACCAAAAAAATAAAAATAAAACATGTCACCGACGGGAATCGAACCCGGGCCGTAGCATCACAAGCACAAAAGTTGATCCCGAAACGCAACTGCGCATGATTGCAAATAGTTATATCGCAGACGCTAGACGCTTGTATAGAAATGCAAGGAATATAAGGAAACAAAATACCTATAGTCAGCAAGAGAAATATTCATGCTCCTCAAATCCCCTTTTCGACCTTTAATATAGAGCAATGAATAATGTCAATTCTTAACAGCTTAATATCACTATCGCTTTACCTCGCTTTAATAAGTTATATAAAATAATAATTTCAGGAATAATAGATATTATATAGATATATATTTTAAATTCAGCACAACACAACTATTGACTAACATAAAATTGTCAAACTGAGAAATGTACCATTTTAATTTAAAACCATATAGAATTAAAGAATTAATCTGGCAACACAGCATTGTCTACAAACCTATCATGCGCCGGCGCCGTCTGCGTTATTTCAATAAAAACAAAACAATACATTGAAAGTAGGCAGAGAAAAGTAGTAGCAATTACAGCAGATTTGTACACAAGTTTTTAATTATTTTTTATTAAAAAAAGTCACGAGTAGCACAGTATACGTGATAGAAGTGACTACTTCGTTAGCGAGTCTCAACTTATTTAACTTTTTTGAGCCGGTTCCAGTACATTATAATCAATTTTAATGGATTTGGTTAGTTTTGGTTAGTCGTCTAATCAAATTTCAGTTAGTTTCACTTAGTCTCAACTTATTTTAGTCATTTGAGTCGGTTCCGATACGTTATAATCAACTTGAATAGATTTGGTTAGTTGTCTAATCAACTTTAGGTTAATTTCACTTAGTCTCAACTTATTTTAGTCATTTGAGTCAGTTCCGATACGTTATAATCAATTTTAATAGATTTGGTTAGTTTGGGTTAGTCTCAACTTATTTTAGTCATTTGAAGCGGTTCCGATACGCTATAACCAATTTTAATAGATTTGGTTACTTTGGGTTAGTCGCCGAATCAACTTTCAGTTAGTTTCACTTAGTCTCGTCTTATTATAAACATTTGAACTTTCGATACGTTATAATCAATTTTAATACATTTAGTTAGTTGTCTAGTCAACATTCGGTTACTTTGTCTCAACTTATTTTAGTCATTTGATCAGGTTTCGATATGCTCTAACCAATTTTATTAGATCTGGTTAGTTTGGGTTAGTCGCCGAATCAACTTTCAGTTAGTTTCACTTTGTCTCAACTTAGTCTAGTCATTTGAGTCGGTTCCGATCGTTATAATCAATTTTAATAGATTTGGTTATTTTGGATTAGTCATCGAATCAACTTCCGGTTAGTTTCACTTAATCTCAACTTATTTTAGACATCTGAATCGGTTCCGATACGATATAATCAATTTTAATAAATTTTGGTAGATGGTTAGTTTTAGTTAGTCGTGTAATCAACTTTCGGTTAGTTTCACTTAGTCTCAACTTATTTTAGTCATTTGAGTCGGTTCCGATACGTTATAATCAATTTTAATAGATTTGGTTAGTTTGGGTTAGTCGTCGAATCAACTTTCGGTTAGTTCCACTTAATCTCACTTATTTTAATCATTTGAACCGGTTCCGATATGTTATAATCTAAGATTTGGTTAGTTTGGGTGAGTCGCCGAATCAGCTTTCGGTTACTTTCACTTAGTCTCAACTCGTTTTAGTCATTTGAAGCAGTTCCGATGCGTCATAAACAATTTTAATAGATTTGGGTTAGTCGTCCAATCAACTTTCGGTTAGTTTCACTTCGTCTCATAAAAATTGATTAATTCTTTACCGATTCCATAAAAGAGAAAGAGGAAGAGAGAGAGTCATATGTTTTATCTCTCTTGCGAGATGAAAATTCCAAAACGTGTCGTTACATGCATGGCTTTGAAAAATCACTTTCATGAATCCAAAGAATATCAAAATAGCGTAAAATTTGTGGATTTCTAATATTTACCTTCGCCCAAATTATGTATATACGTTGAGTTATATATGAGGATAAGTGAGTTTGATCGCTGTTTTAACCACTAATTAAGAATAAAAAAACCCTAGATGGAAAACACTTTTAATGCTTGGGTTAAGTTATGGGTGTGGCACAGGTTAGTTGGTGTTTTCATTTTTTGTAAAAGACGACATCCAATGTGACAACGCATTTGTCATATTAATAACAAAATGTAATAAAATATCGATACCTATCGACAGCCGAAAATATCAGGTTAAAGTTATTCCATTGTCGCTATTTTCCTGTTATATTTTGTAACTTGTGGTCGTAATTAAACAATACAAGTTGTACCTACTGGTATTTTTATCCATATCGTAGACAATATTTCGTTTATTATTTACTTATTTATTATAATACTAAGTAACTATTACAAAGTAGTATCATTAATGAGCTATAAATGAGACAGATAATGTCAATAGTTGTTCATAACAAATAAATAATCCAAACATTAATACGTAATCATATTCATATCATTTATTCCTAATAGAAGGCTCCCCGTATAAAAATAATCGAGCGGCAGTTCATATTGATCGTACACCGTAGCTGCACCCATTCGTTTACTGTACAGTGGCCGAGTGTGTTCAAGGTCAACGGCAGTATTTTCCACGGCATGCTGGAGTGAGCGGACTTATTAGAATATCTATAGACGGTGCTCTTGGCAACCAGAAAATGGAGAACTTTATGAAAATGCTGTAATATTATAAAATATATATTTTTTTTTTCCGAGAAGACAGGAAAACATCATTTCATTTAATATTTGCCAGTCTGAATGATGTATATAATTTGTCTCTCGAGAGTTCAATGTTGCGTCATACCTTGCTTGTTTTTCTCTTTCAATAAACGTCCGTTTACTGAAAGAGATAGCGTAAGATGCAACCAGCGAATGCAAGTGTTAATGGCACTCGAGACATTAAATGTCCATAAATATTATTGCGACAATGCGGTGAAAAATAGTAAGAATTTATTTTTTAAATTATTATTTTCAACGCGAAATAGACGCTGAAAAAAACCCTTTTGCCTATGAATGGAGCATATAAAATATGTTGTTCTGTTTTTATGAAAACGGTAATAGGCTTTTATAAATGATTATTTCATGTTGTAGTTTTTGATGTTTTAAGAGCTTCAGCATCGCTATCAACTACAAAACACTCAGTTTGAAGGTGGTTTGAAAGGCGATGATACAAAGGATAAGTTTAATTTTGCTATTAGTTCATCTCGTGGGCAGTGAAATTTCGTCCCAACAAGTGTCAGTCTGCGTCAAATAAAACGAGTAACAGACCGAAACTTTTCCCAGCGGACTTCCTCGTTTATGTATATTTTTTGAGAGTCAGGAAGCAATTGAGCAGTAGAATGAAGTCAGTCGCTCCACTAAGACGCCACTGGAAGCCTGCGAAGGATTGCTCCGCGCCCGGGCGCCCGTAGGCCATTTACGATCCTATATATTTATTAAAATAATTTTATCCACAGTACCAAAACATAATTTTTGCACTAATGACGTTATCATCATCAGGTGATGTCTTTTTAGCTTTGTGTAATGAAATGCTAGAAAAGACGGATACATTTTTCTTTATTTCTTAATTGCATACTAGATTTAGTTTTTAGATTAAACCAGATAAGTGGAAGAACTATTTCAGACGCACCAATGAAATAATAAATAAAGCTTGGGAAAAATGAATCAATGCTTCAGCCAATGTATCTGTTATTACTGACTTACGTAAATCTGATGAAGATATTGATTTCAATATCTAAGACGATCAATTTAGTGATAGTCCAGAAACACTGAGCTTCCGGGGTTCCTTCAGAAAGTCTTTCTTATAGGCATTGCTTTGTTTGCTGTGCTATATCGTCCTTTGCAAAAAGTAACAGTTTGGAGTTTTTTAAAAATAAAATATTTTATATCTGATTTCTTTCATATGTATTTATTGATATCCTAAAAATACGTTCCTTTACCAATTACTTTTTTTTTTGATCAGGTAAGCCGTTGGAAGCGGGAGCTAAAGATTTTTCCTACAGTTGAGCGTTTTCGTCTATATAATCTGGAACATTTGAAGTTGAAGGCAAAATATTTTTAGAAGGATTAAATTTTATAGCAATGAGTACTATTTAAAATACATTATTTGAACTGTTGTATTTTATTGGTGCTTCTCATTTATGAATGTTATAGAACTTATTTAAATTAAATTCATGTTTTCTACTGAACTGGCTCAATTTGACTTTCTATCCAAAATTAATCTGAAATCTGTTGAGACGGGGATTCACCTAAGTAAAAAATTTATTGACATAATGAATCAATTTAGGTCGTGCCGCCAATTCGATCAGGCGTCACGAATAATGACGCAATATTGAATGCTTGCTACACAAATCATAGACTATGTAATTTAAAAAGCAGGATTGACCGTTTTTTTATTTAAAAATATATTGGGCAATGATGCTTTAATAAATAATAAATGAACCTCTAGATCCTCAATTTAATGTAATTATTCGCTTCTTCTCTGCCATTGAAAGAATTGCGACCATTCAATATATTCACTGATAACGTTAAACTAGATTAAGAGAAGTTAAAATGTGTCCTACTAAATGAAATTGAAATATAATGAAATATAACGTAATGGTTACTTGTTTAATCATTCAGGTGCATTGAGAGAACTAAGCACGATTGATCAAACTTGTCAAGTCTTATTATGATCTTAGACAAAGTTGCCACGTTCGAATTTTTTTGCCAACAGAGATACTTTTGAGCTACGTCCCATAATATAAGAGATTTTAATTTGTACATAAAAATCTATCATATAAATATAATTTATAATAAAATTTGCTGAATTTAAGGTATAATATGTTACAATGCCTTAAATAATTCCATAAGCAAAAAAATTGTGAATGTAGAAAAAGTAAAAATCTAAAAATGACAAATACTTTGGATGACCTCTCAATATATTTGTTTCTTGTTATGGCGTTCTAACGGGAGATCCTATGGCACTCGATGAGAGGTGTGCGTGCGAGTATGTTCATTGACACAGTTCCTGAATAGCTGTAGGTTGGAATTAGGAGGAAACAGATGTTCTGGGCACCGAACATTAACATTAGACTAGAAGGTTCACTCTAAGCCCCTCCTCCAGCAGTTCTCTTCTTGCCCCTTCGCGGAACCTGGTCTCGTAAGTCCGGAGTCTCGCCTTGGTAAGCGCTATATCAAAAATGCCGACTGAGAGTGGACCTTCTAGTATCTTGTTAATGTTCGGTGTTCTGGAAGTGAGTTCCAGAGTGATGCCGAGTACCAGGCAAATGAGCCCTTATATAGCCATGTTCTATAGGTGTTGTTGTTCTAGGTATTGCCGTCTGTCGTGGCTGTCTGACAGGCGTCACTGGGGGTGGGATAAGACAAGCCGAATTCTGGGAACATCTGCAGCAAAAATGTTTATATCCAGACTATCCAGAACCCGGGTCAATTCCGGGTTGCCGCCGAGATGCGCAGCTCTCTTCTGAAATGGAATCCAGCAGCTTTAAGATGTGCTTAGGTGCGGCACGATACGTGAGCAATATTTTAAGCACAGTCTTTTGCGATGTTAGAAACGTTGTTATGCAGAAATATTGCTTTCGACCGCGACACCCAGTAGTCCGATTGACGAACATGAAGGAATGGTCGAGCCTGCCATAATAATATCAAGGCCCGCCGTATTGGTTTTCTTGGTAAGCGTGACTGCTTGGGTTTTTAATGTATTGAAATGGACCAAATTTATGTCGCCCTAAGTTCGAACTTTCTCCAGATCTTGGTTAATTGTTGTAATCTGTTCATGTCTCCGGTGAGAAATCTCAGGTGCTGGTAAAGGGTTTTCTAATATAAATTGAGAGACAAGGTTACTGTCATCTGTAATACTGTAAGTAGGACTATTGGTTTTTGGCCAGCAGGTCATTAATATAGATGACGAAGAGAGTTGGTGAAAATAATGCACCTTCAGGTACGCGTCCATTAATGGTAAATGTGTCTGAGACGTGTCCATCAACTGCAACGTGCAGAAATCGATTTTTGAGGAAACTGGCAAGCTAGCTGCAATGAGACTCTGGCAGTTTGATGAGCAATTCGTCATGCCAAACTCTGTCGAATTTTCTTGCCCTTTTTTGGATCAGGTTGCGCTCGAATCACTTTCCAAGAAGAATTGTAAATACCTTTTCAGTAAGCCTGGAAAAATGGGTGTTAGTTTGTTGGGGCTGTTCTTTAAAACGATAGCAGGTCCTCTCCTGATGCCTTTTGCGTATCTAACTCTTTGAGAAGTTTACGAATATCACGGTGATGAAACTTAACTTCTGCAATGGTAGTGTTGACGTTGATTATGGTGGGTAGAGCCTTGCCTTGGGGCAAGGCAGTTAGAGTGCGATGAATGTATTTCGGCGAGCATGTTTGCTTTTTTCCTTAGCTATAGTCGCCGTGACCCCTCGTTGGTCTGTCAAGGATGTGAGAAACGTTTTTGTTGTAAGTTAGTTACTTACTCTATTTGCTAACGACCATATATTCCTGGAGCCACTTCTTGGGCATTGCAAAAGTTTATTCCAACTTTCTTGTTCCTGTGGGTATTGTGCAAGTTACATACGAGCTTTTGTAAAAATATGTCATACAATTTAAGATTTAGATGTCTTCACATTTAAATTTAGAAATCACCATTCTGCACTATAAATCATAGGCATCATATTGCCTGACTTGAGCGATAAACGAAATAACCGTCACATCAGGATCCATTGATTCTGTACTTTAATTCTATTGAACAGGACGTACGTATTAATAATTCATAGACTCATGGGTAAAAAAACCAGGCTTGTGATGATATTTTTAAAGGCAACTTTTCCCAACACATTTCAGGTAAAAACTTAACTATTTCCTGAAAATGAACAAGCCAAAATGCTACAAAGTAGGATTATACGAAAAATGTGGTCTCCTACTACCTGTTAATCGGATTTGATATTTTTTAGTCCAAATTATTTTTAGCAAAAATTCTTATTGACTCAACGATCTTTTAAGTACACAATTTTTGCATATTAATTGCCTTTTGGGTTCGAGACCATGTAATTTACTTAGTTTTCATGATATAAAATATAAATATTTATAGAAGGAGCCTCTATTAAATTTTCATTTATTTTGTTGCAGTCTGTCGAGTGTCAAGAATGTTTCTGTAAATAGTTATAGTAATTGTGATCAAAAATGAACTGTAATATCTACAAAAATAACAACTTCTACTTGTTATTTCAATAACTATCGCATTCTGATTTGCTATATCTGAATTTTGAGTAGACGTTTCAATATAAGTCTGAGTGTATATTAATGAAAAACAAATGAATCACAAGAAATCAAGAGAAAAATACTCTAAAAATATTTACATTTACACCATAAGGCACTTCGTCATTTACATTTTCTCTTTCGGCAGCATCAGTAATGTTGAAAAGAAAGCGCCGTTTAATGACATTTAACCAATGTGTGGCATGCATTTGAAGCCAATGCTCCATGGCAAGCATAACCATGGTACCAAATAACGCTACATATATGCGAACATGTACCATTTGCAAGAGCATTACTGCCCTAAATTTAGTAGGTATCTGATAAATATTGACGTTGTTGTTAATCCAAAGCTGATATCTAGTAGCAATTCGATTGGCTTGATTTTACTTAATTCTTAAGAGCTGTGGCTCATTTACATGTTCATCAAATTCAAATAAAACTTTCCCTTATGACAAATGTGTGCTATTCTAAAACAAGTACTGGGAAAATTACGAAATTGATTTTCCTCTAACTCATAATTATTTTCTCCAGCCATGTAAGTTGTTTCATATTTTTTTCATATTCGGCACACACACAAAAGAAAAACCCTATATCACTCAACGAGCGGTGCGTCTGCGGAGAAAATGTTGGGCGCTGGATTTGAAGTACTGTAGGTTGTAGTTTTCGAGAAAGACGCTACTCGGAAGCCCATTCGATAGCGAGGCAGTCCTCCAGATAAAGAAGTCCCGTAACAGCGACGTCCTAGGTGTTCGTATGTAGATGAGTCTGTGCCTGACGGGTGTTTCTGTTTGGCACAACTCTGAGCGGAATCATAAGTGCTAGCTCGTTCGAACACCTTTCGTAGTAGCATCGATACTAAAGAGAGAGGTCCGCCACATTTCTTCAATGTGTAAGGCTATCAAGGTCTTTAGTGAGCTCTGGGTCATCCAAAAAACAGCTCTCCTCTGTATGGAGTTCAATATCTTAAGCAAGTATTTGGGTCCGAGCTCCACACATGGGTACAGTATTCGAGAGATGGTCTTATCTGGGCTTTATAAAGCAATAAGAGCTAATGAGGTGTATACAACTTGTTGCTCAATAGAGTGCTCCTAGCTTTTGTTCTGCTGCCTTGATGATTTTGGTGACGTCAAGACATGTTGTTTTCTATGTTGATGCCTAGCAAGCTTATGGATGAGGCCCGAGTCAGTGAATAATAATTACTATTTATCGCACATGCAATGCGGATAATTTCTCTAACATGAGGGACTTGTAGCGTAGTTACTAAATCCTGACTTTCACGATCGATCTTATCATTGTGATCATCCTAGATGAACTCGCCTCTTCAGTTATGAGTCCCTGGGACCAAGAGCTACGGGCATTTTGGCTTTTATGCCTCAATCAATCAACCAAACCAATTTCGTACACCTATCAAGTCTCGTTCATACTCATTAGGGCGGAGCATATAAATTGTGCGATGCTCTTTGATAAAAACGCACCTAGTATAAAACAGCTAACAGGGTCCAAAAGGAGCATTCCATTATCTTATTTGGTTTTAAAAATATATCATTTTAAATTTCCTCAAAAAAATTGCTTGTTTTCTTTGTTTCATTCAACAGTAATTTTATAAATAGATAAACGTAAAATTAAAAAGAGTACGATATCTAATTTTTATTTTATATGTTATGCAAGTATTCTTTTATTATTATTATTATTATTATTATTATTATTATATTCTTAGAGAGGCGTCGGGAAGAATATAATATCTGATTATTTTTGGAATTTTTAGCTTTTCGTAAAAATTTTACTAAAAACCTTTGTACCCAAATAAGTACATTTGGTTGCATGTCAGACTTGCATAATATCATGGGCATGATGAGAACGATTCTGAAGCAGTATATACAGAATTAAACAACATCAATAATTTTCTTTCCAATATATTTGCCAAATATGTCTGCCAAGAACTACTATTTACTAGTGTGAAACTAAATAGTAAAATTCCCATTCTGTACGGAACTTTTTAAACAAAGACTTAAACCAGCCTTAGCTGCACTAGTTAATTAAGTAAAAATCCAAGAAATAATTATCTAATAAAAAATGGGGTTATTACTAATTAACACACTTTAAAGATATCCTCAATTGATCATTATGTCCGAAACCACTAAATGGTAATTTTTACTGCAGTTATAAAACCAACCGGCAAATTATTTTTGTTTCAAAAGCTTTCTCCTAAGTCAATAATTATCTGCGCAAAATAAAAGACATAGCAACCGCTAAAACGTCTCAACCACACAGAAAACTTGTTATGTTCCTAGTTCCTGTAATATTTATTGTATCGACTACTTAGAGAAAGGTATACTAAGCCGATTTGTCGCGTACATTGTACCCATAAAATTATTACTTAATGCACTCGATATTACCTTGAGGAAATTATAATTTACTTTTTAATAGATAACGTGATTTTTGTAACCTAACCCTTTTATTATAATGTATTTATACAGCGTCATTGGGCAAGTCTGGGTAAACTAAAGTTCATTTGCGTCAGATATTGCAGAAAGGATTTTATTGGAGCACTATACGATAAGACTTTGTGACCTTTTAAACCGAAGTAATTAGATTCTGCTATTCTTCATTCTTATGTAGGCACAATAGCCTGATGGCAGAAAAGAACAAGGTCTCATTTTATTGTTGTCGATTAGAGTTTCAGCGGATTTTTGATATTGTGCCGTCGTTTAAAGGCATCTAACATTTTCATGCATAAAGTATATATCATACAAATCAATGGGTCGATGACACACCATTATAATTTATTTTTTGGTTTTACTTTTATAAAAATCGCATGTATTTTTTAATATTAAAATATAATTCTTAAAGCCAAACAGTTTTAAAGCAAATTATTAATATAGTTTGCATCTTTCAATATTGATATATTTCCCATATATTATCTTTGATCTTTATAGAGTCGAACTTACCTAACTCAACGGTCATCGTCATGCGCTCAAGAGTTTTGTACCTCCCGTTAATGTTTTAATATTTTTCATGATCTGCTCGTCTTGTGACTCAAGTTTCACATTATTTTTTTTATATATATTAATATTTTTAAAATATTTATTTTATTTTTATTTGCGTATCATAGTAGTATCTATCTATCTACCTATACAAAATATAATCATAATTTAGATTTAAAAAATAAATTCACATACTTATGTTGAAAAGGAAATTTTCTTACACAAATAAATATGCAAAAAGACTCAAATGTCTAGTTTGCTGATACATTATAGACTTTTAATAGCAACCGTCGTTTATGACGGGTGGTCCTTTAAAAGAGATCACCGATAAATTAAACCTAGTGCTATGTTAATATTTTACATTATTTATTTATTAATAATTTTAAATACATAACAGTTCTAGCAACAACTATCTAAAGGAAAAACTTTAAATTAAATTTAACGAAATACATATTTATGCATAATAGCTTAACGCGGGGCAATAAGAGTCACCTAAGGAAAATCTTAAATAAAATGTTACTTATTCCACCACTACCCACAATTTCTTTTCTAGATAGTTCATGATGTGTAAAATGAAATGTATCACTTTTCTGTTCTAGATAAACATTACTGGTAGGCAAAAAAAAATTAAACTTAGGATTGGCTCTCATTATCCATATCAATGGGGAAATCGGAGCCACTTTATTTTAAATATCTATAAATATTATGTAGGAAAAATTCTAAAATAAATGTTTAATTATCTTTGTTAAAACAAGATATTTATATAAATATGTCTGGAACATTCTAAAATAAAATTCAAATTATTTCAGTTGAAGCAAAAGATACAAATATGTTTGGAACATTCTAAAACAAGCTATCAGACACAGATATGTCTGGAATATTCTGAAACAAAATTTGAACTATTTTTGTTAAAATAAAAGACACATATATATCTAGATTATTTTAAAATAAAATTTAAATTATTTCAGTTGAAACAAAAGTCACAGATAGTTCTTTGCATTATCCACCCCCGAACACTGAGCCTGAATCCAACCGCCGCATGTCGTGCAACGGAGCTAGAGTTCGCCATCTTTACCTGAGTCAAAGCAGATGAAACATATCTCTGTTTCATTTTCATTGTCCGATTTGTTATCGCAAATATATTTTTCAGAAATACAATCTTCATCTCAGGATTCGTCGAAAACTTGCTTCTTTACATTGATTTTCTTTTTATTTATTAGTAGTTCTTTGTTTCTTCTTTTTGTCCGTCTGATTTTTGTTTCCGATTTGTTTCTTCTTTTTTCCCAGACTTGCACTGTTTATCTATCTTCTCTTGTCTTTTCTGTTCTTTCTCTCGAGGTGTAACTTCATCGGGGTGATTCTTATTATTTCCGAATGTTGTTTGGATCTTGTTTGTCTCCTGGCAGGCTGCTTTTGTAAATCTGGTAACGGTGAGCTTTTATTACAGACTTCAATAAAAGATCTTTGTTCTTTGGACTTATCATCAATAGAGTTTGAGCAAGCAGGTAGATGCTCTGAAGCCTTAGGTGATGCTGTTCGATGCTTTTTTCGCAAAATCTTCATTTAACCACTATGAACACTCTGCAGCTGGAGGTGGAGGTGTTCGATAACGTTCAGATAAATCTTTTGCTGTTGATAATTCTGATACTTCATTGACAGAAGTAGAGGTTCCAGTATTTATGAAGTCTTCCGAAAAAATATTGGGTTGAATAGAAAATATCCCGGTTGTTCTAAATTAAGAGCCTTTTCTATGAATGCTACCCTACTGTATGCTTTATTGAGCAGACTTGCCATCTCGTACACACACGGAATTGTATACTTTCTTCAGAGGCCCAACGAAAGTCACATCAAAAGGTTGTATGCGATGTGACGAGTATGGTGAAAGGGACAGCCGCGTAATATTATTTTCTCCCCGGTAATTATATGCAGCAAGTGTAGCATGACTATGATGGTTGTCAAAAACAATCAGAATGCTCTCATCTACATTCGTTTTGGCATATTTGACAAAATGTTTCAACCATAGAAGGAAAATTTCATTGTTGGTCCAACCACTGGGCGTAACACGGTATTGAACATCAGGTGGTCCACCTTTTTCTAAACGCGTTGTATGGCGCTTCGATGGTGAAATAAATAGCTGGTATACATTTTCCCGAGGCACTCATAGCACAAATGACAGTTATGTTTTTCCCCGCACACCACTTGTTACTGCACCAACTCTTCATTTTCCCTTTTAAGCTAACACCTTACCAGGATCATGTACCATAGATATTTCTGTTTCGTCCAGGTTGTAAAAATTAGGCTAACGGATTAGTTATTGGCCAAGGATTTTAATAATATATATTTCATTTTGTTTTAAAATTACTAGGTCGTAAATGATGCAATATTTTTTCTCAAATAATAACATATTCAACTATTGGAAACAAATTTTTATTTCATAATTTTAATCTTCTAAATATTATAAAAATACAAATATTTCAAAACACGCAAAAATTCAGTTATTGGCCACAAAGTTACAGTTGTTGGCCTAATCATATACCAGTAATCGGCCACCTTAAAAATATGGAGCTTAGCCCAGACAAAATTATGTTTTTTTAGCTTTACAGCTATTGCGCACAAAAGTATCATCATTTTCTGATTGTTGAGGGTTGCCAACACAAGCAAGATGATAGGTTCTTGTACAAAAGTAGCATCTTATCTCTGATCTTAAAGACCAGATATTCATAACACATGCATAGCATAGCCCGGTGGAAACTCTGTTTTTTTTTGTGAACACATGCTTGCTATCTGGTACTATATGCTATACCAGCAGAAATAACCAACACTTTGAATTTAGGGGTATCATTTGCTTTCTTCGAAAATAATTTTAGTTTAGTTGAATTTGAAATATTTCTGGTTAATGAGGATTGGCTTGACGATTGCAGTTGAAAACAATTTTAAAAAAATGTGTTTTCCAAGATAGATCTAGTATAACATGAATTAATATCACTTGTAGAAGTATTTGCATAGCTTGCAAAATCATTTAGATGGTCTTCATATTCTTGTTATTGGGTTGAATATATTCCTGTATCTTTAGTGTTAGTTTCATCATCAGATGGGCCACTGTGGCATTGTTCTACTCCACTAAACCATTTCGGAATATCATTTTCATAAATATTACAACTTGCCGCAGTAATCGCTTCTGGAGCCCTCAGCGTTACTTTGGATTTTCTCTTTAAAAAGAACTTGTACCTGCCTCTTCCGGGCATGTTGTCTATGAATGGATGATTCTCGCGGAGATTATCATCCAAAAATCCTTTGACCGACTCCTGCACATACATCTTCTATACTCAGCGGATAACCTTTATTCTGGCATGCACAAATCCATTTTTTAAGCTGAGTCTCCTTCTCCAACGACACATTGGAATTTGGTCCACGAGTAGTTTTATTTTCAATTAACTGAAGGTAGTCCTTGAATCATTGAATTGCAGGGCGGCTTTCCTCTGGCTCGTCCCATTGTTAAGTGCTCCAAGGGCTTTCTCTATATCAACTTCCGCGTATTTTTGATTAAGCATCTTAGTTTTTTTTTCCGGTGGATATTATCAATCTAAGAAAAACTACTGATAGTCTTTTGGATAAACGAAAAAAGGCTTAGGGCTTAAAAAAACATAGGTACAGTAGTTGGCCACCTAAAAGTCTAGTTATTGGTTACACAATAGAAAGAACCTGAAAAATGCTATAAAATGGTTAATTTGTGCTCAAAATTGGTAAAAAACGTAAAAATTCATAAAAATATTATATTACACCTAGCACTAGTAGCTGGCCATGTCGGCCAATAACTTTGTAGGAGGCAAATTATTGTACCAGATGCTGGCTACCGAAAAAATGGCGCCAAAAATTCTAACTTAACACTAAAAACACTTAAATAAGTGTGAAATAATACAATAAGATGCCCTAAAATATAAATTTGATACGATAAAAATAAGAAACTAAATTATACCCACTTACCATAAAGAAACAGATTCTTAAGGAATTCTTAGTATTTATGGATAAACTGATGCAACTTAGGAAAATTTTACGCCTGTTACAACGCACCTGCTGTGACGCTATCTGGAAGTGCCGTCATTGGTAAGAAGAAAAAGCAATGTTGCCAGATTTTAATTTAAAATGAGGTGTTTCGGTTTCACCTCGGGAACTCTAATTATTTCAAATTAAACTCAGAGTGGCCAATAACTAGAACCTGGCCAATAACTGTACCCATTACCCTAGATGGATCGAACTTGTGCTTGGTCATCACATTCTGAAGATTTTCCAAAAAACTTGGATACTTCTTCCTTATTGAAACCTTTGACTCTGTTTAGGCTTGTCGCCTCAGCCCTACGTAAACTCAAATTAGGGTTTTCTTCTTAGGAATCCGATCAGCCAATCCATTCCACCTAATCGCCGGCGCTGCTGTTTGTTGAATGGGGAATAATATTAAATGTCTCAGCACATTCAAAAGCTAAACGACGAAGTTGCCATGCTGTTAGGCCGTAAAACAAATTTGATAAAGTTATCAGATGCACTGCAATCTCTTTCCCTTATTTACCCGTAGAAGCCGTATTTCTACCCATTTTTGCTGGTACTTCTATGAGTTTACCCTTCAACCCCTTTTAAAGTGTTTGATAAGGAATTTTTCATTGCTGGGCAGCTTTTCGAACGGATGGATGTTCCATTATTAATGAATTTGAAGTGTGTCAAACACACACTACAAAATTCATGTCGACTATAGTGAGGTAACCCGCCTATTTAAAATATTATTTCATTAGACCTAATACATTCAGTTTTCATACACCCTATATACATGCAAAGAAAGAGAAAGAGAAAAACAAGTCATAAATTGAAGTCGGATTTTACTAGGTTTTTTTTTGGTGGAGATCCGAAAGCGTATCACTCGAGAACAGGGATAGATAGTCAAGAGTTGGCGCAGTGTACGGTTTATTTTTGGTGAATTGTTTTGCTCAATGTTTTAACATGTCTTTACAGGTTAGTAGAATGAAACTTATAATATTTTTATTAACATAATTTGCACAAGTATTTCTTTTATTCTCTTGGATAATTCATATTTGATGGCATAACATGTGTACATATTTAATGAAACCCTTTTATGCAGTGAATAATACTGCTTTAAAGAAAATGTATTATTTGCTGTCTTTTTGTGCTAGGATTTTAATTTTAGTATGACTGAGAGTGTACGCAAAGGCCTTGATAATTCTACTAACCATTTCCTACAGTGACGGGAAAATATCCTAGTTATAAATGTAATGCCATTCTAAAGAATTGGCCCAAATTGCAACTAAATAGCTGGGTAGCCTCTGTAATCCAAGATCTGAGTACCTTCCAGCGGCGTCTGGCTAACTAACAACACCCCTTCAGTCTTAAATATATTGTTACAAGTGTGGAACTACGATTTGTGAGACGGGAGACAGTAATTTAATTAATTATTATACTAATAAAGATTATACAGCATAATTTGCTTTAGGAATTTAGATCGAGGGTTTTTCTGCCGTACTCTTTCCCCCCGTGAATTCCAGGCTGAATCCGGCACGTTTTTCTCTAATAATTTGGCACGTTTTGTCTAATAAATTAGGTGTATTAGGAATCTGTGTTTTAATTTACATGACGCACCTTTCTCTCAAATTTCTCTAATTTTGTTACCGTCGGACGCATTATGGGTAAGTAAAATTTTGCAAGATATAATAATACCACAACGTAGGGCGTCTGTCACACCTTTTGACGGTCATTGGCTAAATAAAGACAAAGCACAACTTTACTTATCTCATTCAACTATATTGAACAGACCCGGGTATGTTATAGAAGCAATAGGGCAATGAGAGCCGCCATGGGGAAATGAGAGCCACTCTGGCTCTGATTACCCCGTTTGTTTACAAATTTGCAAATTATACATAACAATATTAAATGCGCTAACATTTTTAACACGTGCACGCTATAAGGAAGTTCCATAAACACGATGCGTTCTCCAGCAAACTTCGAACTAACAAGTCTTTGAGCTAAACAAAGCCGAGAGTGCTTTAGGAAGTATGTAATGGTGGATCCCGTGTATCGGGCTCAGCACGCGTTATTCAAAATTACAATAAAAATCACGAACGTGTACGTACAAGACTTTTACATTTTAAAATAGTCTAATTTCAGACTAACAATAACAGCTTAGACATATTTGTAACCATGTTAAAATTGTTCATATTGACAAAAAGCGATATTAAACTTTCACAGGTTTCAATTGAGCTTGCAATTTTCCATCCATTTTTTGCATCCTCTTGTGCCAGAGTCAGAAATAATTGAACTCAATTGTCGTATATCGTTAATACAGTCGATGACTGTCATTTCTTCTGTCTCGATTGCCACGCTGCTATCAGTTAACGCAATTTTTTCAAATCCTTAAAAATATCATTTAAGGCATAAAACAGTTGGACAAGCGGAATATTATCTTCTTCTTCGAAGTCCTCCATATCTATATTGGATATTAACTATATTATAAATTTACAATAAATTCAGCATATACAAAAAAAAAACATAATTATCAATATACCTACTTTAGTTAACAACTCATATACAATCGCAATTCTTGATACATCCAAATCGGGAATTATAGATCCAATAGTAGCACCTAGATGATAAAACTGCTGTATGTGCTAGCGGATATGTACTCATTCAATTCAAATTAAATATAAATGATTGAAGACTTCACAAAAAAATAATTGAAAAGAAGTAAAGAAAAAAAAACAAACAAAGATATAATACGCATATGCATAAAAATATATCCATATATAAAAACTTCCCTTCAGCCATGATTAAAACAACGAAAAAAATTCCTTATTGTAAAATAAATCTGCATTTTTTCTTGTGTATATTATGCTTAATAATATTTCTAATTTCTAGGGTAATTACATTCAATATTTTAGGTGCTAAATTATTAACTGGGACGATCTAAGAGAGTTCTACCTAGATTTTCTTTGGCTCGACGTCTGCTTTGGAACTGACATAATCAAACGATCAGGAATAATCTTTGGCAATGCCCCAGTTGCTCCAGGAATTACGGGTCGGTAACCCTACCTTAAACGTCCCCAAGGCAAGGCTCTCCCCACCATATCCCTACCATGGCAGAAGTTAAGTTTCATTACCGTGTTATACGCAAAATACACAAAAGGCATTAGGACCAGACGGAATACCTGCCATCCTGTTAAAGAATTGCACCAACGAACACCCATTTTTCCAGACTTTTTTCTCTGTCTTACCGAAAAGGGATTAATCCATCTTTCTGGAAAGTTGCTCGGGTGCAACCTGATCCAAAAAAGGCAAGAAATCAATGTTCTTAAACTATCGTATAATGACCTTGCTTCCAATAATCTCCAAAGTCATGGGACGTGTATAGTCAATCAGCAACTACTCAAGTACCTCCAGACCAACATAATAAATTAGCGATAACCAATATGGCTCTCGCAAAGAGAGATGTACAGGAGATATCTTGGCCTATGTCACTCATATATGGAGTGGGACAATTGAGAACTATGGAGAATCTCGACAGATTGTCATCAACGATTTTTTCCTGGATATCCATTGAAGAGGGAACTTATCCCCTTTAAAACATTGAGAATATTTGCTATTATCTATGATAAGTAGTTTCTCGTTTTCACATTCCATATTTGCACAAAACAAAATTGCAACTCGGAGTCCTGCAGATTTTCTTTCAGAAAAATTATTATTTTTCAAAATCATATATTTTTGTTTGCAATGCACGATAGTAGAGACTCGTCGCGTCTGCATTATACACATCACTAAAATAGTTTTATCCACAATACCGAAACATAATTTTTGCACTCGACGCGCGTTTCGCTAACCATGTTAGCATCATCAGGAGATGATTAAGACTCATAATCATCATCATCCTGATGATGCTAACATGGTTAGCGAAACGCGCGCCGAGTGCAAAAATTCTGTTTCGGTATTGTGGTTAAAACTTTTTTTTAGTGCATTTTGCCGAAGGTTCCAAACCCCAACACAGATTATACATATTATTTGGGCCGTAATCTCTTAAAATGGTTAATAACTTCTCCTTCCATGTTTTTAGACCTACGATATTAACATCCGCAGATTGTCCATAAATTGCCATGAAGGTAATATCGTGCCAACCACGATATCTTTCTAACCATTTGATACTTTGAAGTTGCTTAGTCCTAGGCTCTATGCCACTTCGAGGGCATTTGCTTGAACTATAGACCTCGATATTAGTAAGTGCTTGTTTTGAAACTTACAAAACCAATTTGAAATAACTTTTGTCTACGGCAAGTCCAGCGGTTTTGGAAAAATTGTCTTTTTTATTCACTATTGCCCTTCTCGATACACATTTCTTACTACTTATTTATTTAGTGAGAATATGGGAATTTTTCAGCCAATTTCCTGGTACTCAATCCACTTTTTTCACTTTCGTCGATTATACCATTTTTTTCTTTGGTAGAAAGATGTTGCTTTTTCATGCCATACTCAAAATATTTGATGTAACCGGTAAAACTTTAAATTAAGACCAAACTTAAAAAAGATAAAGCATAGTATTATGTAGGCTATGTTTTAGGCATAAATTACATGCCGTTTTTATCATAAAATAATTGACGTCATTTACATCTTGTTGGACTTTATTGTTCTTTATTAATTAAGTGTGATTTAACATTGTTGTTTATTAGGAAATTCCCACGATGGATGCCCGAGGTTGTTTTTGAGACGGGTCAATACAAACAGGTACAATAGAATGAACTATTCAATTTGTAAACTTGGGTAATTGGGCTGTTTTATAAAAGTTTTCCTGTCTAATAAAAAACATTTATACACTTTTTAAAACTAAATATACCCACTGTGGAAAATACGTTACACGATAAGTTTGACAATTTAAAATGCAAAAAATGTCTCGGTATATTAAAGCCCATCGCCCAAATCATTTTAGAGCCTGCAGAAGAGTCGCCGTCCAACTTATATTAAATAAGATTGAAAACTAGTAAATTATTGTGGACAATACGAATAATAAATATTTCTTATTGCAATTATATTATCATGTTTTGATAAGTAGAACTACTTTGTACATTGACTAAATAAACATGAACACCCACAGAAAAGAAATTAAAAATTTTACATCACCATAAAATCGACTGTCTTATCAAAATTAAACATTCCACGGGAGTGGCAAGAGTTTGTCATGCACTACTAACGCTACTCTTTTCTTTTTAATTCTCTTGTATATTTATTAGTTATAGAACGAAGCCTATTACGATAAATTATTAATGTTGGATTTGTAGCTGTTTTTATTGGGAATTTAATAATTGAACGGCTTATATGAGATATTGACTAAATAAGAATTTAGAAATTTGCTAGCTAATATCAAGAATAAGTTCTATGTTTAATTGTTTAATGGGAGCCTGAATTTTTCAAAAAAGTAGCTCCGAAATCATTATTTTTTAATATGTGGTGTCTTATTTTTATTGGGCACAATATATCTTCCTTTATCTTTTTTTACACTAAATGAAGGGCAATGCATACTTGACTACTATAATATGAAGACAAACAATGCGCAGCCTGTAAACAGTTTAATTCGAGATTTTTTGTTTAATTATATTTATTTGTTAATATATTTTCAACCATAACGTTTAATTTTAATTTGTTATTTTATTCTGTTAGTATTTGCTCCTAAATATGTTATCAAGATTCTTTTTTATCTAATGTAAAATTTATTCACGTCTTATCCTATTGTTACTTTTATTTCGCATAACTAAATGTGTTTTTTTAGGTAAATATAGCGTATTAAATATATATTGGAGAAGCTTGCGATTATTATTATTTATTTCTAAACTAATTTATTTTACATAAAGGCCAATGCATGTTTCAGGAATCATTCATTGTTGTATATCTCCTAGGACAGGTTGGTAGAGAGTCTGTATTAATTTGCCTCCCTAGAATTTCTCATAATTTTTATCTTCTAAAAGAAAATGCCGTTTCAAATTTTAGAATAATTTGGAAACATAACAAAAAGATAATAGACTACAGAAGTTCCGAAAGATGTGCTTATCTCATAATAGATGGACATTTAGCCAGAGGGCTTGCTAGGCAGATTTTCATTACAACAAGTTCAGTATTTTTTCATTATTACGTTTTATTTTTTCTCAATAAAACATATGCATATTGTGGAAAACATTAATAATAAACAAGAAATGTTTACTATTCGTATTGCGATTTTATGATCATGTTTTGAAAAACAGGCTAAAGTACTTTTTACTTTTAATAGATAAACTGGACATCCACAGAAAAAGAAAATACAAATTTTACTTCATCATAAAATCAGTTGCCTTATCAAAATCGAGCATTCTTTCCTTTTTAATTATCTTGTGTATTTATTGGTTTTAGAACGAATCCTATTACTATACGATTTTAGTATTGGATTTGGAGCTGTTTTTATTAAGCTTTTAATCATTGAACGGCTTATTTGAGCTATATACTTAATAAGATTTTTTGAATTACCCAGAAAATATCAAGAATAAGTTTTTTCTGTTTATTGGGAGCCAGCATTTTTCAAAAAAGCATCAGTATTTTTAAAACAGTTTAAAATTTGCAGTGTCTTATTTTTATTGGGCGCGCTATAGTAAATTTTTCCTGGCACTAATTCAAGAGTAATGGAAAGTCAATGTTTGCGTACCCCAATATTAAGGTTGCATGTGATCTTGACTTCGTTTGACATTATTAGATACTGTTCATGTATACCCATTACTGCAATCATACCTTCGTTTTTACAGTGTTAATACAGAATTAAGTACACCTTTTGCTTCAATTTAAGTTGAAACCTATGCTGGGAATACTTTTTTATCAGGCAGATTTTATATGTCAATGTTTGTTTAGGCTTAAACTTGGTTCGAGACAAGGCACAAATATATCGTTTAATTTTAATTTGTTGGGTACTCTGTTTATGTTGGGTCCTAAATATCCGATATCATGATTCTTTTTAAATGTCGTAAAATTTATTCGCATTTATGACTAATATACTATATTTCACTACATGCTTTATTAAAAAAGGCGAAAATGTCTCGAGAGTAAATTAGCCTAATTATTTCTGAAGATATAAAAAGTGTTGCTAAACTTTGACTTAATTCATCTCTTTGCTATAAGTAATTGGAAATTGTAAAAATTGAAATCGGTCCTATCCATTACAAATTCAAATGGCGATATAGGCGAATATTTACTCCAAAAGATAGTTTTGAATTTTTTGATATTATCTATTATTTTAATTTTGTTTTGTTGCAGGTATTTCTTGTTCTTATCTCTTTCTTGCGTGCAAGAACAAGACAAGGAATGGATTAGCAATAAATATGCAAAACAAGAAACTAATGAGCAAGAATAATATTTCTTGGGCAAGAAATTTGCAAGAAGCAAGGTTTCTTGCATATTTTTTAGATAATAGGTCTGTTCTAGCAGCGATTTCAAACGGTTTCAAACCGTCCGGAGTTTGCGCATAACGATATAAGCGTCGCTTATATGGCTATGCGCAAACTCCGTACGGTTTGAAACCGTTTGAAATCGCTGCTAGAAGAAACCTAATAATAATAATTGATTAATAAATATTAGCAAACAGCACGCAACTACCTATACTAGTATAACATTTATTGTAAATAAATAGAACGAATAACAAGTACAAAAATCATGTCATTGCAATAAAACAAAATAAACAAAAATATTCCTTTCTCAAAAAATTCAAGTAAAAAAAGTCTTTCTTCTTAAAGTTTGATGCCCAAATTGATGGTATGACATGAATAAACAGTACAAAAATAAGCAAATAAAACAAAACAAAAATATAGCTCTTTCAACAAAATAAAAAAAAAACAAAAAAAAATTTTCTTAAATTCCCAATATAAATATCAAATATTTTTATTAAACTTTTAATTTTGTCGTGTTGTCTGTAACGTTCTAATGTAAGAAAAAACGTTTTTTTTTAAGCCGTTTATCATTATTTTGAAGCTTAACTTGCTCTTTGAAGAGGAACATAATATAAAATCTAAGTAGAAACTTGAACAGAGAAAATAGAAATGGCTAAAAGTAAATACTTGTCAAAATAAATAAAAAAATAATCGTATTAAAAAGTCCCAAGTTGGTTAGGATTACTTAAACATATTAATAAGGTTATTGTGACTCTTTAAACGAGATCCATGAATTAAGGCATAATAAACTTCTGACTGACTCTGAATTTAACCGATTTATATGCTTTGTTATTACTAAAGATTCTTTAGAGACCAACCTTTTTGATGGTACTGAAGTAGCTGTTAGCCCAAAAATATCTCTTGCCATGTTTGATAAAGTGGAATATAAGTGTTCAGAACAGTGTAAGAAGAAGAAATTGAAAATTTCTTGTCTTGCTCAGCAGGACAAGGACAAGACAAGAAATAACCGAGCAGGACAAGATTCCTTGCGACCTACAACACTACTTTAATAACATGTAATAAAAAAATAATTGTTAAGAAGTAGTTTTTTATATTAAATACAATAAGTTGTATAAGGAAGCATTAAAAATAATATTATTTTTCTATATAAATACTTATTTCTTCTTTATTTTTCGAATAATTTTAACGTTTTACTAGTTGGCTGTGCAAGATTAGAACTTAGTATACTTTTTAAATATTAATCCATATTTTTATAATAAGCAGATTACTGTTTCAAATTTAGCGTTGGTTGAAGTGACTGAAATAATTTTAAATTTTGCTGATGATTACTAGACCTCAAAAATAGTTTTCTTATGCGCCATTCAGGTAAAAATATTATTATCCATACAGTAAGTCCAATTACTAAACGACTTAAAGAGACTGGATCATTGGACCGTAAATAGAAAACGTCGCGCAAAAAAATACCGGTAATGAAAAAAATAAACTGCATGCCTTAGAAATCGTAATTTAAACAAAGATAATTTTAGATAATGTTGAAGTTAAAATATCATTTGAAACAACAATATTGTTTAAGCATTAGCGCTTCAACGGTACCTATCAAATTATAACAGGACCAAATAGGTGGGACGCACTAAACATTTAGGTTTTCAGCATGTATACATGTAACAAATGAAAAAAATGCTTTTATTGGAATAATTATACGAACTAACCGACAGGAACAACAAATAACAAAATCGTAGTCTTGATGCCATACATTTAACGAACCACTGATATTTTTTGCTTTTGGAAGAACCAGTTCAGGACAATAGCAGTTCCGTTGGAATTAAAATTACATATATAGTACCATACGATGGCTGTCTAGTATATGATGACATGTTTCGGGGTAATTGATTGTTAAATATCTCTTAGGATGGATTGGTAGAGATTCTATATTAACTTGCCTGCCTAGAAGTGTCTTCTTAAAGAAAATTCCTTTAAAAAATTTAGAATAATTTGAGACTATAAGAAAAATATAATAGGTTACAGAAGTTTCGGGAGATGTGCTTATCTCAAAATAGTTGAATTTGATAGCATTTGGGTAATAATGGGGTATAGGTACAGTAAGCATTTTTAGTCAGAATCTATTTTTATTATAAATAAATCCAAATTAGCATTTTATGAATATATATTATTTTTCTCAATAAAACATATGGAAAGATAAGTTTGAAAAATAATCATTTATTTTGTGGCCAATACGAATAATAATTTAGAAATGCTTATTACATACTAATATTGCCCTTTTATAGTCATGTTTCGAAAAATAGACTTACTTTATACTTTCAATAAATAAAGATGAACCTCCACAGAAAATGAAATAAAAAATTTTACTTCGCCATAAAATCCATCCACAGGAGTGGCATAGCTTTTATAATTCACTTGTCATGCACTGCTGACGTTATTCTTTTTCATTTTTAATTATCTGGTATATTTATTTATTAGTTATAGAACGAACGATTTTAGCTGATTTTATTGAGCATCTAATTATTGAACGGCTTATTTGAGATATTACTCAATAAGAATTTATATTTTTTTTATATAACAATAAAAATAAGTAGTTTTTTTTTCTGTTTATTAGGAGTCTACACTTAAAAAAAAACAGTCCCAAAATTTGGGAACTAGTAAAAAATTGTAGTTATTGATTTCGTAATAAAGTTATTTTAGATAATGTCAATGCATGTTCCCAAATCTGCAATTAATATATCATATTTCATTTCATGTTTCTGTTTATGTAAATTGAAAGGGGAAATTCTCTCCAGAGATTTTTTTAAGTCTCTATCTTTATTTAGTATATCACTGCAATTTTTCATTATACAGGGTGTAAATTAAGTACTTCGACACACTTCGGCAAATGATTCTTTCCGTGATTTTAAGGCAAAAAGTTCATATAAACATAGGTACGAAAATGCTTCGTTCTCTAGACACAGGGTGTCAAACTTTGAAAAAAAAATCGGTTTTTCGTAAATATCTCAATATTCTTTAAGCCGATTTTATTGAACTTTGGGAGCTGTATTAAAGATAGTAAGAGGCTAATTTAGCTCTAATTACATTAAAATTTTTAAGTCCAGTGGCGTTCCGTAAGGCACCTTCTCCACTATTTTTGAAAAAAAAATGTGCGCAATAATTTAAGTTTTTTACCTGATAATACAATCAATAAAAGAAACATTTTTTTCTTATCAAATTTCGAAATTATTTATTTTTTATCTCGAAAACGAAGCAAAATACGAAAAAAACACTAGAGACACAAAAGTTGTATTTTTAGTTGGTGAATTCAAAAAATTAAATTTAAAAATTTTAAAAAGTCAGTGGCGCACATTTTTTTTAAAAAATAGTGGGGAAGGTGCCTTCCGGGACGCCACTGGACTTTATAATTTTGATCTAATTAAAGCTAAATTAGCCTCTTACTATCATTAATACATCTGCCAATGTTCAATAAAATAGACTTAAAGAATATTGAGATATTTACGAAAAACCTATTTCTTTTTTCAAAGTTTGACACCCTGTATCTTGAGTACGAAGCATTTTTGGACCTATGTTTATATGAACTTTTTCACTTAAAATCACTGAAAGAATCATTTGCCGAAGTTTGTCGAAGTACTTAATTTACACCCTGTATATCTTACCTAAAATGAAAAATACCGTATTATTTATTAAATTTGATTTATTCCATATATTAATAGAGAAATCATCTATTGATTAGAAATATGTTTGAATTATAAAAGTGTGAAATGGATCCAAATGGCGAAGGAGATAAATATTTAACACCAAAAAATGAGTTACGATTTTTATGATATTCTAATCTCATTTCAATTACATATTATAAAATAACTCCAATAAATTATAACGAGTTCTTGAAGAAATAACTTTTTATGTCATTAAAAAGAATATTAATATTAATTCGCATTATTTTTTTCGCTAGTTGATTATGCAAATTAATTAAAAAAAAATATTAAAATTTAGAATATTCCCTTAAATGTGACTTTAAATACACATTTTTAAAAAGTATGATTTCTGCCTCAAATTTAAAACGCTAGTTGAAATCACTGAAATAATTTTAAATTGGGGTGATGATTACAAGACTTGCAAGACGAAAAAAATAATTTTTTTCTTCAAACGTCAGTAAATCCATCATTACTCGACTGTGTAGGCGGCAGTGAAGTTTCGTTTTTCCTCCGCCGGAGCTTTACTTTTCACTTTTCCGCCGGCGGAGGTAAAAGTGTTGTCATATCAATATAGATACAATACAAACAAACATCAAAATAAGCGTCAACAACTCAAGAGTTATTAAACTAAAATTTGTATTTATCACTCAATTTGTGACTGCATTTCTAAAAATCACTAATTTAGGAACAAATTGGTTATTATTTAATCGAACTTACTCAATAACTGCTTATCAATACGGAATTAAAACGCAATCGAAGACGCAATTTTAAAAAAATAATTATTGTTGACAGTGTCCACTGACAGCTTTATGTGACATTACTATAGCAACAAACTGAACCTATTCACCGACACCGCACGGGTCTAAGCCGCCTTGCGAACCCACTTATCTTTAATAATAATTATTATTAATATTAAAAAGAGTCGTTTTTGCATTAATTTGTCGACATTTGATGAAAAAACAGCATATTTTATTTGGAGGAAAAGTTACTTTTCATGGCTTGCTCTCTGTTACCAGCCTCACTACGTTCGGCTGTTAAACACGAGCGCGCCATGAAAAGTATCACTTTTCCTCCATATAAAATAATATACTATTATTATGCGCCATTGAAGCAAACATATTACTTTCCCTACAGTTAGTCCAATCACTAAAAATCTTAAAGAGACCTAATCATTGAGCCGTAAATACAAAGGATACTGATAATGAAAAAAATAAACTGCGTGTCTTACAAATCCTAATTTAAATATCGCATATTTAAGCAAAATTTATTTTAGATAAAGTTATAGTTATAATATCATTAATCATTAACCAAAATTATATTGAAGAATTTTTATCATCGGCTCTTCAACGGTAGGCAATTAAATTACGATAGAATGAGTGAAAAAACGCGGTTTTTCAAATAAGGTTTGCAAAACCTGACGTGACCATAGAGATAACAAATTTAAATAAACGTTTGCACGTTGCAATAATTTTTCCCTTTTGAAAGAAACTAGTCAAAACATTTCAGAAGCAGTTCCGTTGGAATTCAAATTACATATATACCGTACGATATAGCTGTCTAGTACATTATACAAGACAAGTTCCTGAAGTATTGATTGTTAAATTTCTCTTAAGATGATTGATCGGCAGAATTTCAATACTTAATTACCTACCTAGAAGTCTTCATATTTTTTGTATAAGAAAAATCCATTTCAAAATTTACAATGATTCGACTGAAATATCAACAAGGAGAGAGTATGCTATATGCCGGAAAATGTGCATATATCCTAATAAATAAATTCATTGCTGCAAAATGGGGAATAGTATAGGAGATAAATATATTAGGTATTTTTAGCTTTAAAGCTATTGCTAAATATATATTTTAACAATATCAATTCATTATTTCTCGTCATTACGTTTATTTTTTTCTCAATAAAGCACCTGTAAATACAGTGTAACTTGTATTGACAGAAACACCTACACAACGTATACTTTTACTGAACCGACAATTTTCAAGTCACCAAGCATTCCATATGTGGGTACATAGCCAAGACACCCCTTAGCCCCCTCCTCAGTCAGTCCTCACAATGATTCCGGACAAAATTTACTGGCATTTTTCTAAGAAAAATGAGCAATAAGGACTGCAGAATTAAGCGTTTGGGTCGGAACACCCAGACAACTGATAGCCATAAAACTAGCTAGGTAAGTACTTAGTGCTGGGTTTTCACTATAGATTAAGTAAAACTTCGAATCACAGAGTAATATTGTCTTCAGTTAGGAGAAAGTTTTAAAGTTTGTATTATAAAAAAATATGAGTGATAGATTCATTTGAAGAAATATCTTTGCCGTTCGAGTTTTGGCCGAAAAATTTTAAATAAAATGGCTAAAATTAGTGGCATGTAAAAAAGAAGCATCGAATTAAGAGCGTTGTAAACGGAAAATGGAGATCTGTAAGATAAAAAAATTCTATAGTGTACTACCGGTTTTGCAAAATAAGGGGTAATAACAATCCATTATCTGGACCAATAATTAAGAAAAAGTTTTCGAGGCCGCTAGTGAATTAAATTTGGCTTCTAAAGCTTCCACTAATTAACTTGACAAATTTTGCTCAAGACACAACATTAAATTTGGAGCAATATTTGGAAAAACTGCAAATGTAAATCTTGACGATGTTACAGTGTAGAAAAGAAAACTGCTGGTTTAATGATTTTTACTTCAAGCCCTTATAATCAAGTAACACTTTAACATTCAGCAGTGAGTTTTTAACGAAGGGCTAAAAATATTATTGTGTCCAAAATTTAGGGATAGAAAGATCTTTGATGATTGGTGAAAGTAAAAATTAGCGGTGTTTTAAAGGTTCTCATATTGATAAGCTCCCGAGCGATGGATACTATAACAAGAAGCCCCAGATGACCAGAGATATCATGATAGGCTGGCTGCACAAATTTGGGAGAAAAACAGAAAAATTTTCGTATTCTTAGACATCTCACCTCGATCTTCAGCTAACCAGCCGTTAGTTATTTATCACCCAAATATTATACATTGTCAGTCATAAACTAATCCAATGAATAATGAAATACTACAAAATCGTATATAGAAAGTTTTGATTGAAAGAACGTTATCATTAATAGAATGTTCTTTATCATCGGCTAAATTGGCGAACTGTTTAATGGTTGGTAACGCCTTAATTTTAATAGCGGCTGTTTGGAAAATCATTTAAGCAAAAAAATTATTCATTAAGTGTGATTTTTTGAAGATTTAGAAGAAATTGGGAAAATTCCAGAGCTCGAGGGCCTAGAAAACGATTTACCATTATCAGCAAGTAAACTTAACCGGTTGTGTAGGTGATTATAAAGAAAATGGACGGATTTTCCAAAGTTTTGTGAGACTACTAGAACTGATTACAACTGTTAGTCATATTATCACATAAAAAGCCAAGCCATGTCTAAAGGTGATGCAATAATAAATAAAAAAAAGTGGTGGCAATTTCGAACGTTGAATCAGGAAATGTAGAAAATAATTTTCCCAAGGGAAACCAAACTAAAATCAAATTTTTATTAAAAAAGTATTTATGTGCATATATTATATATTACATACATATCATGAAATATGTGTACGTATAAATACACCCTATATAATTAAAAATTACTCAAACAATTAAGTACCATTTTTTTATTGATTTACATTTAGATAGACAACCTTCACAACGATTAATTATTTTCCCCGTTGGTATCTACTATGGAGAGGTTTCACTTTTTTTAATGTTATACAGGGTGTCCGGAAGATACATGTACAACATTTGATGACAGACGCCTGCCGTCAAAATAGGTCGATTTAAGCAAACTTATCTATATCCAAAGTTGCTTCATTTAGCCTGCAGAGGGCGTTAAAGATTACAAAAAATATAGGTTTTTCCTAAAATTTTCAGAAACGTACAAATCGATTTTATTACTTTATGCTGCTAAGTCTTAGGCTATAAAATGACTTCATCTCTTGGCATAGTAACTGGCTGTAATTAAGCGGAAGTATTATACAGGGTGGGCCATCGAAAACGTACCGCAAGGCATAACCGGTAGGGATTTTTTTTTTCAAAAAACCCAAAAACACGTCAATTTTATTTGTAAGGGGGACAACTTTTGCCCCAGAAAAGATTGCAAAATCTTCAACTTCCTAAGTGGGGGTGTCATCCCCTAAATTTTTTCAAATGGGAATGGGGATTTAATGATACCTTATTAAAAAGTGCTATTCATTCCCTATACGTTGCTGCTTATTTTTTGAAAATCGGTCAACTCGTTTAGAAAATATGAAGGATTGAAATTCGAAAAATACATTTTTTAAAAAACGCATAAATTAAATCAATTTAAAAAAAAAACTTACCGAATTAATCAAGCAAATGCTGAAAATGTTGCCCGCCAACCTCCATACAGTAATCGAACATTCTGAAGAACTTATTGAACTCTAAAATAGCAACAAAACGTTTTGGTCAAAAATGCAAATAAGTAAATCGATTTTATTTAAAAATGTATCGGAGTATTAAATTTAAATAAAAAAAAAATAAATAAATTCCTTTGACCAATTTGCTGTTTTTGTGTATTAGATGTTTTTGGCGAATTTTAGTGTTTATTAAGGCTTAACCATCAGGTACGCTAGTTGCTAGATAGCTGTTCTGTGACTTGTGCGTTAAAATTTCTCATTAAAGTTTTTAACAATTATGGTGTACTCAATTGCAGAAAGAGTAGAAATAATCGAACTTTATTTTAAAAATTATGAATGTGGAAATCGGGTTGCGCAGATATTTAATGAACGCCATCCTGACAAGCACCTTTCTGGCAAAATTGTTCGCGAGTTAGTAGCAAAATTTCGGGAAACAGGTTCCGTAACGAATAAAAAGAAGCAAAATGAAAATCGTGTAGTAAATGAAGCTGTGGAGGTATTAGTGTTGGGCCAAGTTGCACTGAGTACAAGAAAATTAACCAATGAGATCGGCGTGAGTCGTACAAGTGTCCGAAGAATATTAAAAAAAACAAGTTCCACCCGTACAAAATTCGGTTGGTACAAGAACTACACGAGGATGATTTTGATCGTCGCTTGGAATTTTGTGAACTTAGTAGTGAACGAGCGGCGAATAATAACAATTTCCTATTTAATGTGTGTTTTTCGGATGAGTGTACGTTTTCTTTAAACGGTGTAGTTATTCGGCACAACTGTCGTTACTGGTCTGACAACAACCCCAGGGTTGTTCATGAGGTGCACACACAAAAGCCTCAGAAATTGAACTAGTGGGCTGGTATTTTTGGAAATTCCATTGTGGGTCCTTTTTTCTTCCTGGAAATTTAACAGGCGATATGTACTTGGATTTACTGGAAAATACTATAGATACAGCCCTAACTGCCAAAATAGAGAACAATCCTGGATACGTTGAAGAGGAATTGTTTTTTCAACAAGACGGTGCACCTCCACATTACTCTCAAAATGTGCGCCATTATTTAAACAATACCTTTCCAACTCGGTGGATAGGTCGAAGGGATGCAATTGAGTGGCCTGCCTGGTCACCCGACTTGACTCCTTTAGACTTTTTTCTATGGAGACACATAAAAAGTACAGTGTATAGCACTCCACCTGCCTCATTAGAAGACCTGCGAAGACGAATTCTTGATGTTTGTCGCGAAGTGACCCCGCAAGTTCTTCAGAATGTTCGAGAACGGTTTGAAGATAATTTGTATTACTGTATGGAGGTTGGCGGGCAACATTTTCAGCATTTGCTTGATTAATTCGGTAAGTTTTTTTTTAAATCGATTAATTTATGCGTTTTTAAAAAAATGTATTTTTCAAATTTCAATCCTTCATATTTTCTAAACGAGTTGACAGATTTTCAAAAAATAAGCAGCAACGTATAGGGAATTAATAGCACTTTTTAATAAGGTATCATTAAACCCCCATTCCCATTTAAAAAAATTTAGGGGATGACACCCCCACTTAGGGGGTTGAAGATTTTGCAATCTTTTTTGGGGCAAAAGTTGTCCCCCTTACAAACAAAATTGACGTGTTTATGGGTTTTATGAAAAAAAATTCCCTACCGGTTATGCCTTGCGGTACGTTTTCGATGGCCCACCCTGTATATCTTCTGATTTTTTATGTCATTGACTTACTGACAAATCAGATATTCTTTTCCAGAAAAACTGTTTCGCTAGGATAAGCGATTATGCCAGAAAAAAAATAAATGTCAATTACGTGCTTTGACAAGATATTTTAATAATAATAATAATAATAATAAGAGGTTATTCTTATATTTTCTTGTTGCTATTACATTTACTATTTATGTTGACAAGTTGTTGTCACAGTTTGAACATTTAGGCCACTATTTAACTTCTAAATTCTTTTACGATTACGTTAAGTATGGACAACAAACAACTATACGAACACCGAAAAGGTGGACATGTTTCCGGTGTACGGGTCTTTCCATCGAAATGGATGTCAAAGCGTTAGGGTTTACATGGAGAGATTTCCTGACCGTTGGATATCAAATCACCGAACAGGATGGGGTCGTATGCGGACAACTCGAACTGTTGAAAAAGAAGAGGAAGTTTTGGTAAGAGTTGAAGAAGAATCAAGCGTCAGTACACGTCGGTTGGAACGTGAGTTAGAGCTTCCTAAAACCATCGCAAATGACATTCTAAGAGAACAATTGTTGCACCCGTATCACGTCCAAACAGTCCCATTTATCCCCCCCCCCCCCCCCAGCGGCTCTTATTTTGCCAATTTATTATTTCCATGCAGCAAATTTACAAACATTGAAATATTATATTTGCATATAATTGCTAAAAATGAGATATTTTTGAGACCTATATAACTTTAAGAAAAAATCAACAATAAGATTTGTATCATAATAATCAAATATGACAATTTCAGACATAGCTGTAAGATTAAAACAAAAAAGTTATTGATTTTTTCCTAGTATATCTAATCTAGAGCAAAAAAATATAAAAGTAAAAATAAAAATAAAAAAGGACATAAAGAATGAAGTAACTAGGAGGAGAAAACAGTACGAAATGCCCAAAAAGCTACATGCATATAAACAATAATATTTTATACAGGCATGATAACGAAAACTCCATTATCTCGGTTATAAAAAAGATTCCCTGAAAACCTTATTATTGCATTTTGGTGGGAAAAAAATTCTAGTGTTACAGACGTTAATACACTAAGTAGGTTTTTTTCCTCATTTAAGAAGTAGCCAATAAAAGCAATTTTTAAAAACTTTTTGTGAAAACAACATTTTGTAATTAGTTTAGGTTAAGTGTGGCATCACCTCTAGAAATTAGTTAAGCTAGGCTTTCAAATGAAAAAGTTTATCCCGATATCATTAAAATTAACGGAGCGAAGGGGGTGTAACTTCTACGTGGAACACCCTATATCGATGTATGTTCATTTTCTGCCCAGGGCAATAATACTAATTTAGAAACCACCATTATACGATGCATATGATAAGCACAGAAAATATGTAATGGCATCTAGGCATTCATAATAACCTGTTGAAAATTGTTTATATAAAGTTATAAAAAAATATATCGAGCTATATTTTTGAGATGAACATTTTGTAATTGGAGCTTCTGTTTTCTGTCAAAATTGTCCAAAATATAAATAGATATGAAAGGAGCATAGTTGAAATAGTTGAACATATGCCGTTATAAGTGTCATTTTAATTATGAAAAAAAACTGAAAGTATTGATATACTTGTAGCACATTAATAATTGTACAAATCTCTTTCGAATACAGGCGATTAAAAGATTATCAATATATTTTCAATATACTGTAATTGCCAGTTATTATGAATTTTCCTTCTCTTTCAAAGCAATTTGGTATAGCTATGACAAAAACACGTATATCTAAAAGTTTAAATACTGCAAATTATATATACGTTGCTTAAATCACATTTATAACATTATTCCCGCTTTCGCATGATTCGCACATGTAATTGTGCAATGTAAAGGTAAATCTTTTATGCCTGGGAAAATTTTAATAACGTATTCACGAGTTGCATAAACAAGGCTTATGTCGGAAATTAACCTGACTAGAGAATTTATCGCACTTATTATACCCCGATTTTTTTTCCTCACGATAGAATGTTTTGTGGTGTAAGCTTAAGCTTCTCAGGCAATAGAAGCGGTACTAGATTCCTTAATAAAAATTTTAATAATTATTAGGGACCATGTTCCTCGATAATTATTCATATATTTTCCATATTTGTTCTGTATCTAGTATTATGTTTACACTGTCTTTGTATCATCAGCAGCTAGCAACTCATCTTACTCCTGTAATACCAAGACCACTTTTCGATAGAACAGTAGGGTGAAGATTTATGGATGAAGAAATTACTGGAAGTTTCTCGTGATTGTCACTGCTTAAGTTGTAGATTTAAATTTACTAGGAGTGGATTCGAACTTCTGATACAAATTACCCATAAAGTTTAAAATATTAGGGTAATTATTCTATGATCAGAGCTTAAAGGCGACATAAACTTCAAATCTATTAAAATTGTGATGAACTAAGTGAAAGTAGATGGAAATATCGCTAATACGAATTTTAATTCTTGGTCTTATATAAAAAGTACCAAAATACTTAAGAGAATCAGTTCGAATATCACGACGGAACATTACTAAAAGTTCACATTGAATATCCTAAAAAGGCTTTGCTAATGTTTTCTAGATCATACTATACTACACATATTTTAAAACAATGTATATTTATTCTACTATTTTAAGGTGAGAGAGCATTCTTAGTGGCAATATTAACGAATTCATACAAAATTATGCGAAACTATGGTAAACATCCATTCCGTACTGATAAAGCAACATGCAAATGTAATCGAGTCATAAGAAGCTTGACTAACATATTTTATTAGGAGTGATTTTGAGCCTCTGGGATACACTGAATATTATTATTTTCCACACAAATGTATTTAAAGTTAAAATACGTTTATATATGTGTTAACGTAATTATTCATTGCCCTGATCAAAGACAAAATAAGCATTAAATTTAAAAGTTAGGGTGCACTCAGAACAAAAACCAGGTCTGATAACAGGTCGGGTAACGTAATTATCTAAATGTTCACACCAAATATTCAACTCGCTCACACTACACCTGTTTTCAACACATTATTTTAACACAATGTATACTTCATTAATTTTACGTGAGAAACTCGTAAAAGCATCATTAATGGCGATGCTCCAAATAATTAATCTGCTAACGAATTCATCCAAAAAATTACGCAAAACCGTGGTAAACATTCATTGCGTACCGGTACTGCAACGTGCACACATAGCGTACCAAACAATACAACAACTATACCCACTGAATATTCTTATGACCTAGAGAGAAAACAGTACTCGGGAGTACCCAGTCTTCGCGAAGTCTTTGCCTTTGATTCAGTCGCCGTGTAGACATCAATACGCCTAGTTCTCCTTCTTTCTTCACGTCAGTTGGTGTGTCTTAGTGTTTCCCCTCGTGCACCTCTTCACTTCTTCCGGTGAGTACCTTGCCCTTTTTTTATTAGCCCCACTCTTTCCCCCTTGCTTCAATTGGTGTGTCACCAGATCGGTCTTCGCTAAATACCGTCGTGCTCTCTCGATAACAATGCAGAAGAATCTGCCCTTTTGACCCCACTTGTTACTTTCTTCCCCCCTAGTGCTATCTCTGTTGTAATTATAGGAAGTCGCGAGATTTATGCAGAGATAGATGTAGAAAGTGTGTCGGTTTGATGAGCTCGAAGCGGAAGAACCGGAGATATCGTTAATCGCTTGAAAGAGAATCTGAAACTTTTACTGTCGAACGGTCGGCATCTGATGTTATTATTTATTTATGCGTTTCGGCGTTAATTAAATTCAATATGAGGGACCAATAATCGATAAAATGCGGCCTCGCAGCAGAGTTCCGGGATATTGTTCAATGACTTTTTGGTAAAAATAGAAAAACTAAAAAATATTTCACGAAAATATTACTTCTCAAAAAAACAAAGATCACAGTCGAAATTTAATGTTAAAAAAACTGGGCATGTGATGAAAAATAATATGTTACTATGTATCAAATTCTGAATTTAATACGTTTTTGCCGTCCCCAGAAAAAAATTATTATCCACGAATTTCATCACGTTATATGTAATAGGTACATCTCATAACATTTTAAAATCAAATTTCATTTTTTTTTATTTTTTCAATTCTCGATTTTCTTAACTGATGCCCATTTTATGGCAAATCTTTACGCTTTTTATGCTGTTGTCTTTACAAATGCAGAATTATCTCCATAAATTTTTTTTAGTGCCACAATTAATGAAGCCGTGCTTTTATGGGACCATCGAATAATACCGAATGAATGGAATAATTGGCTAAAAGCATGAAGTTTGGTCAAATGAATAATATTTTCAATTCATTTTACTAATTCTCACCTTAAAAAAAATTATTTTAATAGAACAGAGTATGTTTTACCTTTTTAAATGCAACTCATCATGATAAAAAGTTCTTGAATTTCGCTGAGTAAACGAGATTTTTTTTATTATTTTTGTTTTATATTTTGCATATTGTATTAAGAATCGCCAGTTTTTGGAATAATAGAAAAAAATTGTATTTTTTTTTTTTGATACAGCTTTAAGTGTTTCTATATTTGTAGAGAAATAAATGGAAATTGATATTTTTTAAAAGCAAATGTTTTAGGAAAAAACCCGGGAGTTAAAAATTTGGATTTTAACAAGAAATAGCAAGTGATTTAATTTTTTTCGTGCCTATGCATTTTCAGAGTTTCAGATCTAAAACTGCTAACAGAGAGCTATCTTTCCCTCAGGGGGTATAGGAGATAAATCCCCTATACCACCCTCCGTGACTACGCTCCAATTTATTACGAAGATTAAAATGCAAGAGAACGCCTTATAATTGAATATTCTTGTGATGATCTGATGATCGCCTGTATAAGTATCGAAATTATTTTACCATGTACTTGCGTGCAACCACAGTAATATTTCACTAAAATACCAAGTAATGTGCAATTGTATCCATAGAAAACGTGTGCACACTATTGATATAGTGTAAATCGGTTTTGAACGATTTAAAAAGGACTTAAAGAAATATATGGTTGACAAGCCTGTCACTATCAAAATTTTTCAAAATGACTCGTCATTTAACAAAAATTTTACAAAAAATCAAATAGTAGCCACAATTCAAGATGGAAGGTCAATACGTGCTGTAGCAAATTTTACCCCAAGGAAAAAACGCGATTTTTAAGAATTGAACAACGTCATAATCAAGAGGGGTCTTTCAAAGGAAAAGTTTGTAGATACTAGTTCGGCCCGCATTTCCGTCCCTGAATAAGATGATGCATTTCTGGGATATCGAAGGGCAAATCCTTTTCAGATTGCAACAAATGCTTTCACTGACACAGGATTTCCTGTGTCTCATTCTACTGCCAGCAGTCAAGAATTCAAAGAACCTAAATTAAACGAAAAAAATGATGCCCACAGCTGAACGGGGGCAGTCTCGACTTTTTGCCCTAATTTATACATTCCGCGACCATCAGTTTTGGAACACGGCAGTGTTCACTGATGTTTTTTTAGTACAGGATTCGAAGAAGGATACAATTGCGACCTTGCTTTTAGATCTGTACGATTTTCTGTAAATGTATGTGGTTGGATAACTTGGTGTGTGCTGGTGATTGGAGGGAAGGTTCAGCGGCGGACATTATATGTCTGTTCTGTTTCATGTAATAATTGTCCATCTGTTGGACAAATATATCAAAATAACTCAATCGTCTTTCAGTAGGATAATTGCCCGGTCGATATCGCAAATGCTGGGGGAAATGGTTTTATCATAATAATGTGGAATTCAGGCCATGGCCGGCTTATAGTCCCGATATTAATCCCATAGAGAATGTCTGGAGCCTAATTGTAAGGGAAATAAATAAAATACATTTTACACAAAACAACTCTAATGAGTTATGAGAAGTAATCCATGAGTGCTGGGAAGGGATTGATCCAAATATTATAGTGAATTTAATTACCACAATTTGACCAAATATTAACAACAATTATTATTATTATTGTGGTTTTTACCCTAGATTTTGTTGATTTTTTGTTGTTATTGTTTACGTCGATATTAAAAATTTGCGTTATTATAGAAAAATTCTTATACATTAAAGTCATTTATCATATTTTACATCGATATTTTCGTTTTGTCTAGCGACGCAACGCCAATAAGACAAGACTGATTTACGCAAATGTGGCAAAGTCTAGTCATAAAACTAGCCCATTTTTAATGAATATGACTATACATGCATAATTAAAAAAATATGATATAATATATTGTATTATCTATCTATCTTTTTGTCCAGTTTTATTTAAGGATGTTTCATTGTTTTTTGAATATGAAGAAATTTATTGTCTTGACTGTCTCTCTCGGAAAATTAAGATATCCCATTACTTCGGCGACCGCTCCCTGAGCTTAGTCTGCGTTCTGTCATTGTATAGTTGGACAAAAAGCCTTGGAACCGGGATATCTAATAAATTTAAGTGGCTGAAGTTATGAAAGCATTCGTTAATGTCATCATAGTCTAAAACTCTTTTTCTGCAGGATTAGTTTCTTTCTATGTGTGGGTTAATTCTTTTCAACTACTCGGGATAACTTTTATTTACTCTTATTCTAAATAGCATCTGGGCTCAAATAACAACATAATGCTTAAAAAAGTTTTAATTCGATTTTGTTTTAAAAAAATCAGGTATATTTTAGATCTAGAGGCATATAAAAACAAGAAATCTAAAAATTTTCTTTATTTGTAGAGAAGAGGGAAACAGTTGCTTTCTATAGCAAAGCAAAGATAAATATTGCATGAGTTACATCTGACCAACATTAGTAAGTTTGCCACACAATCGACATTTTGATCTTGACTTTGTTCTTGTTTGGTGAATATTGGTAGGTAGATGTTACCTTCATTGGGAATAGACTGAACTTTCCTTTGTTTCCTAGGTGATGCCTTTTCTTCATTAGATTCACTTTGTTCAGATGTTTTATTGAGGTTTCTCGTAAAAACCAAAGATTTAGCAATAGCTATTGTATTTTGTTTTGTATTTGTACACATGAGTGGGCCCAAATGGGGCCCTCCACTGTGACCCTTGGTTTATTGTGGCTCACATCTGTATTTTTTACTAGGCCATCATTTTCATGAAATCGAATAGCTTTCTGGGGTGGACAGTTTTCAAATTTACACGTATTATTTGAGAATTTCCAAACACTGTTTGTCTGGATCTTTCCATTGGTGGACATTGGCATAAAACATGCTCCATTGTTTGTTGTCCAAGCATAAGCGGCATTTCGTTTGTTCGAAAGCCCTAACTTGTTCATGTGGCTTCCTAGCCGCCAATGACCAGTGTATATGCCAACTAGAGCCTGTACCTGCTGTCGGTCAAGTTAAAGAAGTTATTTAGTTCTCACTCCTGATGGCAGATTCAGTGCCATCTTTGAATGAGTTAGTCCCGGTAGCTCTCTCCATTTTCCTATAAATTGCTGTTGTGCCCACCTGGAGAGGGCTTCTTTAGCTGTGTTGTAAGCTATTCCCAGTACTGTTTCTGGTCCTATGAAGGTCGTTGCTGCTGCCTGCTTCGCAAGAGCATCAGCCCTTCATATCCTGTATGTACAGGTATCCAGTTCAGTGTAAGTTTATTTTATCTACCTAGTTTGGTGAGTTCCATGCTGCCTTGGATGAACAACGGCTTGATTCAAGAGCGTTTAAGGCCGATTGACTGTCCGCAAATATTTTGATTGACTTGCCTTTCCAGTTTCTATCCATGAGCCATTGTGCAGTCATATCAATGACTTTAACTTCAGCCTGAAAAATGGGTGCATGTTTTCCTAGAGAACACTTAAGCTCAACCCTACAATTTTTATTCCATGCAGCGGCTCCTGTTCCAATGGAGCCGTTCAACGGACTATTCTATGTTGTTCTCAGATGTTCCGAGCCTTTTGTCCATTCGTTCCTCTCTGGTAGGAGGGCCTCATAGATGGTAATAGTTAGTTTTGGTAGGAATAACATCTGATGGTAGACCCAACACACTGTCACGCTCATTAGCGTTTTTCAGCTTGTTGGGCACCATAATGATCGCCTGCGGATTGCTGATTACCGTCTGTGTCAATTTATACGTAGCTTAGCTGGCTTTCCTCTCCAGTACTATTTGGAGAAGTGGCAGATTTAGGAGACACTCAAGCGCCTCCGTGGTTGTGGTGCCGAAGGCGGCACTAATCGCTAGACACGCTTGTCCTTGTAAGGTGGATAATTAGTAATAGCTAATTCGAAATTAAACTTTCTGCACTGGCATTCTGACGTTATTCCAACCACGCAACGTACAGATACGGCCACACCTGCCCACATTGCGTAATTTCCAATAAGTCTAATAATAAACGCCTCCCATCTATAATCGGCTACAATTACTGGTTGTTTGATATCAACATACTTATTTTCAGTCCTTGAATATCATATACAATTACCTAAATTTCAATGCCAGAGCAAGTGGAAGCGAAATGCACTGGCATAGAATCGAATCACTTATTAAGAAAAGTATTTTCATCCTCTCTAAAAAACGCATTACGTGAACCACGGCCTGATTTGCTCACTTGCTTGACATTTAGCAAACTTACATTTTTGGGAATCCTAGAAGCCATAACAGCATTAACTAGAGTTACTTGACTCAAGGAGAGTACCTCAATTAAAGAAATGAAGGTGAAGGGCCTAGACTGAAATTCCCCTTGACGGGGTCTCTTTAAATTTCTGTGATATTCTGTCATCATTAAGTTTTTCAGGTGCTTTCGTCATGCATGACACCACAGACCATCTTTTTCCTTTGCAAATATAATGGGGCTCCCCTTACTATAGTCATAATGAAATTCTTCAATCCGACAGGATTGGATTTGTCCCTACAAACTGACCCATTTTAACTTGTCCATAAAATGATATCATTCGTTAATTTATTAACACATTTCAAGTGCCTTCATTTTGGTGACATCCTTTTTGTACCATGTTCATCATGGTCCTTAATTTCCAGAATCTATACAAGCTCCTTTTTTGGAAACTTTCTACGAGTTTTAGATACGATCACAATATGAAATACCGATTTCTGTAAATGTTATCTGAAATAATAGGTACTCTTATGGTTCGCACCAGTACACCCTAATCCTCCGTCGGCCATAGATGGCAATCAGCATTCAAGCCTCAAAAATGTTAGTATTTCACGGTCGGAAGAGAACGTTCCTTATCAGCAACATCTCGTATGTTTATTTAGGTAGACAACTGGTCTCTTTAATTCGGCGGATATGTCTTTGATTGGAAAATTGAATTGGCATAATTCAGATTGACTAGTATGTGACTATATTTTTTGGTAACTTGGTAGAGAGGCAGCAAGCAAGAGGCTCCTCATCCGAAGAAAAGCTCATATTGTCTGCAATGTTCATATCATCTGGATCTATATTCAAAGTTTCCAAACCTAGATCCACTTCATCCTAGCTCTCAGAAGAGAGAACGTTAATGTCTGGGTGCTCCAGGGCTAAGGTTAAACACCAGAACTTGGAGCATTTAGCTCTAGTCGTAGTTGTAGTCGGTAAAACTAATGATAGTATTAAAAAAAAAACATATTTTCCATATGTTATATACGAAACTTTTAACAAACATATACAAAGAACAAACAACTACTTGCTTCAACTTGGGTTTAAAGGCATTATCAAAATAAGCGCACTTGCAAATGTAAAAACAGATTGATATGTATGAAAGCGGACGTTAAAGAATTCAGAGAGAAAAATTTAAAATTTAAGATTCCTAGTTTTTTATATCTGAAAACCACTGATCCGGAGGGACTGATAGCAATATAATTAAAATTCCAAGATTCCTAAATATAAATTGGATAGTCACTGATGCAATTAAATACTTTTTATTTCATATTGTGTAAACGTGAGGTTACATCAGCGGAGCGGCAGGCGGCAACGAACTGAGATAGTTTCTAAATCATATCTACTTGTACTTATTTGCTAGAGACTGATTATATTGCCTTTTTGCTTACCAGTATGGAGATTTTATCTAGGAAAGATTTACATCTACGCAATTTTATTACAGCTCTAAATATTTGTTTTTGCCAAATATGATTTATACTCATCCTATTATAGGTCTCCATGGAATCATTCAATTTTTTTTAAACTTGACTAACTGTGATTAGCATAATAATATATCAAATTATTATTACTAGTTTTACTGAGAAATTTTGACAATAATAACAAGATAGACGGGTTATGTGGAAATTTAGGATAGCTTTTGTTCAGTACCAATTTTGGTAATTTTAGCATCATTTGTCCACTTCATTTTCCATCAACATTTCATATGTTAAATAAGTCTCATCGTAAAATTCTCTATAGAACTTCTAAATATCTTTTTCTTGATTTAATAGCTTTCTTTGCTTATTAGCATTGTTATTATATTTGTATTAAGCAATAAAGGAAGGAATAAATATATATCTAAAATATAGCAAGTAAAGAAAAGTGAAGTTCATCCTAGTATATATCAGATTTTAGCAATCGTCACCACAATAATTAAACTTAATAACTAATTGCCAAAGCATAAAATTAAGCAATAATTTCAAACGTACGCAATTAATTGGCTAAAATTATTAAACACACAATTATCATTAATAAAATGTAAAAATATGATATAGAGGGTTGCAAGCTCTAATTTATAACAAAAAATCACTTATCTTTGAAGATATTAATATTGTCATTGTTTAAACCGTTATTCAACAATTTCAGCTTGCAGATATTAAAAAACTCAAGAATTTTTTAAGTTTTTCTGCATGTTTCGCTAACGTCGATTTCCTCGTATTTCTTGATCTCAAATAGAAAAATTTTATAGAACTTCTTATAGCAGAGTTATAGAAGTTTATGGATGAAGCTATACGTTGGCTGACACGTGCGGTTATAGTTCAATATTTTCAATAATATCGATGCAAGTTCTTGGTATGTCGCTTCTACTCCTTTTTAATGTACGTAAGTTTGGTTGTCTCAATCTGTTCGATTTTTCAGTAGTAAAATATAATGCGTCATATAATGTATCAAATCTCAAAATGTCGAAAAATGTAAATTCAACTTGTTCACCCTATATAAAAGGTATAATCATTTCTAAAGTGTGTTCTTGTATCATAATGTTTTACGTAAATTTTTACTAAGTAATCGATTTTCCATATTTCGAGAGAAAAATAAATAAAACCCTTATTTTTTTTGACCTACAAATCGATGTTTTTACATATTGCCTAAAACGTCCATTTTCTCGCCAGTTTCTAGGCAGAAAACCATTTAAAGGGTTTTTTTTCTAAAAAAAAAAATGTCCACGTTTCAGGGTTCGAAAAACCGTCAGAAATAAATGGCTCCGGAAAATTTAATTAAGATTTATACATCTTTTCGACATTAGCTATCTTGTATTAAAATGCATCATTGTGAAAAATTGCACATTGACGTAATAACTCCGAAACGGAACTGCCAAAATCAATTGGTCGTCACTGTCTGACTCTTAGACGATCTCATGAAAAATGCCACATGTCTAAAGAAACACAAATGCCACATGTCTTAAGAAACACTGCTAATTGTCATTCCATACCTTATTGTACCATGCGTGTATAGCAAAAAAAAGTTTTCCTTTCAATAAAAAAAAATTAAGAATAGTTCTTCTTCGAAGAAAGAAGAATGTATGGTTCGGAAATAATTACTTGTATAAATACTATAGGACACGTTCAAAGAACACCAGTAAGTATTCAGTGAATTACATTCTTCCGGAACATTTCTAGCAAATTAGTGGTGAATAAAAGTTTCCTCAAGGCTAATTATCCAATTTCTTCACAAAACGGTTCAAGTGAACAATTCAAGCAATTTAATTTTGCCCGAGAACTACTACTACTATATCGGTTTTTATAGCGTCATACGCCTTCCGATACCAAGTTTCCAGCCTCACCGATCTTCCTAGACTCCTGACTGTAGATTACGGTCATACATTGCTTGCTCTATTCCTCCCATCCATGTTTTTTTTGGTAATCTCTTTTCTTTGTCTTTCCGTTGGCACCCATTTTATTATTTGTCTGGGAATACTTCCTTCGCCCATTCTTTCGACTTTTCCACACTGTCTTAGTTGTCGTTTCTGTATTTCCTCTATAATGGTTGTTGGCACCTTCATTGTTGCTCTAATTTGTTCGAGCCTTGGCTTGCCAGCAGATCTTCGCGAGTAATCCATTTCTAGTTCTAATAGCCGACTTTTCAGGGCTTTGCTTATCTGCCATGTTTCGCATCCATATAGGGTTATGCTAAAGAACACTGTTTTATGGTACAGGAGGTGTTTTCGTTCGCGGGATATGCATTTGGTCCAAAGAATGGAATTTAGACTGCTGATTACTTGTTTTCCCTTCATAATTGACCCGCGGTATATTCATTACATGCATCTAGAGTCTCTTATTGATCAAATTCGAGAACGTCCATTTTATATCATCCAGCTTAAAGATACTGCGTTTTTGTTTTATTTACTGACAAGCTCCATTTCTCATAGTGTTTGAATAGTCATAGATCTTCCTTATCCTGCGTAATAACAACCTGATCGTCTGCAAAGTGAAGGGTATAAAGGTTTGTGCCTTCAATCAGTTATATATCCAGTCCACTACATGATCTCCGCCAGTTCTTCAATACTCTGTTCAAATATATTTTAAAATGTGTGGGGGAGAGGCAGCATCCCTGCCTCAGATTCTTTGTAACTTCGAAGCTATCTGGCAGAGTAGTTCCTATCTTAACTCTTGCTGTTGAGTGTACAGTAAAGTGAAGTTTATTCATGCTAGTATATACAAGATTTTCAAAAAAAAAAACTCCGATTCAGAATTTTTCAATAGTATCTATCGATGCATGTTTTTGGAACGTTGTACTTGTAACTTGCCTCCTTTTCCTCTTTAATATGCGGAAGTTTGGTTGCTCCAGATTATTCGATTTTCCAGTAGTAAAATATAGATGCATGTTAAGAATTGTATATATTATCGATATCGGCCTTTTTACAGCCACTGAGCTATTTCTTATTTTAAGTTAGAACAGTAAATACCGATTATTCATAGCTGTAGAAAATGTTTTTACGGTTTGAATAATTATTGCGATTTTGATAAGCTTTTCCTCGTTTACGTACACGTGAATTCTTTACACTATAATATTATGTAGCCATATCGAAGGTAACCATATGTTTAGGAATGTTATAATAATTCCTATTACTTGTATATATCATTGATTATGTATTAATATTTATAGTGATCAAAAAAATTGAAACAATCTGGCATTCAACTTCTATATTAGCTTAATATTCTAACAATGATAATTAATTGAGGATCGCAAAAGCAGACACAAGTGATATACATAGTGAAAATATTATGATATGCAGGAAATGGAAATCTATCAAAAATATTTTCTGCAATAATGCAAAAGTACTTTTGATATATAACCTCTGACGAAATGAGCTGCATTCACTATATATAGGAAAAATCTAAAGTAGCATATTTTGAATGTATTACGCGGTTAACTTATTCAGCAATAAGAGAGCGTCTGCTAATAAAGCCTGTCAATTAAAAAATATATATTACAATTAAATTTCCAGAAACATTTATTGCGAAACATTTAATTCAAATTAAAAAGATCGAAAGTCCCATCTAATTCGGAAATCCACTTCAATATAAAATGAAATTCTATTATGCTATTTAAGCCGAGTTCATGCTTTGAATTTATAACTAAATAACAGTTGATTTAATTGTATTTGGGTTTATAAGCGTCAGCTCGCAACGAAACAGATTTACAGTTTTTTAAACACGAAATCGTACAGTGAATTTTTCACATTGGTTTCGTATTGCCCTCCGAAATTCAAACAAAAAATTGCCCTTCTGCCATCTACGATGCATCATGAAGGTGATTAATCCAATTCCGTAGTTCTTTCCAAAATAATTAAAGACTACAGGGGAAAAACCGGGTTTTTAATTTATAACGGAGAAAAAGACATTTTTAAGTTAATTATACCTCATATTTAAAGAATCAATAATTTGGCGGTTTTTTTTTTCTAAATCTTATGTGTTGGCAACAATATGTTCTTGGGGCCGGCATGAGTGTTGTTAAAATAAAAAAGGGGAATAACAATGTATGTCCAAAATATAATCGAGATAACTGACTTTCTTATTATTGATTAATTGCAGTAAATAGTACAAAAACTTCATCTTCAGCTGTCTTTATTATTAAGTAGCTATAGTTATGTTGACCCAAATTTTTTTTATTTTTAAGATAAAATATAGTTTATACCGATTAAATTTTATCGAAAAAAGCTCGTCCCTCTGGAACAAAATATTGCTCCAGAACTTTAAGGTGTGCGCTCGGGTGTGCATATTTCTATTTCGGGATGGGTAAGAAAGACTCTTGTATATAAAGCAAAAATAAAATATAGTATTAAAAAAACTGATAGTTCTTGCCAACTTATCTTTATATGCATGATCTGGATAAAAAAATAATTTTTTCTAATGATTTGCATTTCCTCAATTTATTTTCCGGCTCTGGTAACAATGCTGGTCAAAACTGAACCGTTATAAGTTGAAAGGTGAAATGGTAATCTGAGATGATTAACTCAACAAAGGCTCAGGTGTAACTCTAGATATTCTTAACTAGTTGTACCAATCTTCTGGTATTTTCACATTTGTTTTGAAATTTACCAGCTCAAAGTTCTTATCGCACCCTAGGTACGAGTGACCTCTGATGGGAAACGTTAACTTTACTGAAGTATATCGTTGTCTATAGTGTACTAGATAATTAATAAACTAAGAAGCAGATTGCTTTTTATTTTGGCCGCAATCACAGGTTTGTAACATTTCTGGGAAGTATATTAAAAACAAAGTCATAAAAAGAACTACTTGGGTGGATCCTTTTTTACCAACTGTTTCTGTGCAAAGAGAAAACAGACCTACCAGTTGACAGAATGTGTGTGTTGAAGGTATACATAGACAGTTGACGATTGTAATCATTTGTGGTTACGTTTGGAAGAGACACGTTTTTATGGTAGTCTAATGCTATAGCTTCAAGAGTCTCATCAGCCATAACAAGCGGCTTGGCTGCTTTTCTTATCCTATTAAAAGCTGCAGCTTTAGCTTTATGAATAATATTTAAAACTGATTTCTTTGCTTCAACAAATGTATCAGTGCTTTTCAAGTGCTTTCTGCTATAAACTTGTCACAAGTGCTACATGTATCGGAGCGCTGGTATCCGAAAGATATTTTGTATTTTAAAGTTGGTTTTATAGGTCTCGTAAGATATTTTGACATTTGGGTATTTATTTCTTTTGAATAAAAGAAATATTTTATTTATGTTTAGTTCTTCTGGTAGATAAATCTTTTTGGTTTTGTTTAAACTATAGTGATTTCTTATACCTTTGAATGATTTAATGTGTAATAGTATCTTGCGTGGATTTTAAAAGCTTACGGTGCTTGCTGGCATGTGTTCCACGTTTATCTTTTGGAGATTTCCCTGCCTGTCAGTTTAAACGATTTTTGAGTATACTCAATTTTTGAACAAGTTATTCCGCGTATAGCCGAAAAACCTTTGAAACACACTGGAATCTCGTTAGCTATCTCCTTTCTCACAACACGCACTCTATAGCCATACATCATCAATCATGAAGGGTAGAATATTCTTCCTTTTGTCTAGTCCTCCTTCTACAGACCTAGTGAACTGTTATTAATGAAGCCATATACGTGTTCTAATCGTTTCTGTCGACCATTTGTTTGTACTCTTTTAACATTAGGTTTCTTTCATCTTTTGTTATGGTTTAAAAACACTTTAGACGTTTGCAATTGCACTAGGCCCAGGTTCATGTAATTGCACTCTAAGCCTTTTTGCAACATCTCGTAAACGTCTAGGGCCCTTATTTTTACTTAATACTTTTTCTATTGGCCTCGTACCTTCTCGGCTATCCATTACTATATTACTAAGTATTCAAATAATGACCTTATTATTACTATTACTACGTATTAAAAGAATCACGTTGGATGAGCTTCAACACGGAAAACAAAGACATTAAATCTATTAAAACTTTAAAATACACTGACTGACAATATTAACACGCCCCGGGTGTAGATACGTAAAATACAGATGTAATAGAACTTCGCCATAGGGCAATTGTAATATAAATGGTAGATATAATACACCCGATACGTTTCGTCCTCAAATATTTGAACGCTTCATGCCTGGCCCTCCAGACGCTTCATTCGCTCCGGGAGCGTAACAAACACAAACTAACCAAGTCTATCCCAACGCATGAAAAGCAACAACATTTGTATTACAGTTTACAGTCGCCCTAGGGTGAGGTCCTATCGCGTCTGTAATTTACACATAAGCGCCCCGGGTTGCTTACGTTGCAAAATGCAAATATGTGGACGTCCCTTATGTTTCCCATATACGCATGGACGGACATTCTCGGATTTCCCCTGTGTGGCAGAAACAAAATATTAAAGTATACGCATTACTCTCCTTGTTTTTGTCTGGCTTAAGTGTACATCATCATAGTACATGCACTTGCCTACAAAACGGCAACGATATCTCGTTGTTCATAAAAATGTGCCCAACCTGGTTTCTCCCATGTACTCTTCAATTGATTTTTATAGTAGAATCATGACAGATTGGACTCATTCGATCAGCTGGTGCATATATACTGTTGCTACAAAATAGTGACTCTCAGGTTCGTTTATAACCTATAGGACATTGTTAGAATTAATTTTAACGCTCCGGAAACGAAATTCATATTGAACAGAATGTCACTCCTGAAAAACCTAGTAGAGACCTTGATACTTTGCTGATGAAAGATCGCCTGGATATGCGAAGTTTACAAGTTGACCTTCGACTTATTATTGAAAGAATTCTAGATGCAAAGGTAGAAGATAAAAATCTAGATAATCTTTAACTTTTGCGAAAGAAAAAAAGGGTGAAAATCAAGAGTCACGTACAAAAGTGCAAATAAATTCATTGGTCTTAACCACCAAACCAAAGTCCATTCCAACTTCAGCAAGTAAATAAAAATGCCTGCTTAAGCTTGATTCGTATATACAACTGGTTCCCATCTATGAATTTTCAAGACAAGTAATGTTTGATTAGTGTAGGAAAATGAGATAATTTTTAGTATATATTAATCCAGGGTTAAGCATCATGGTAGATTGGCAGTGATTAACTTACTAACTGATTAAAATTTTATGATTCCATCTTTAGCAGTTTTCACGCTATCGAAGCGTTGTGGTATTTCAGACTTCATAGGTCAGAAGAAATTTGAAATAAAATTAGGGTAACAATAGTTGATCAAATGTAGTTGATTCATAAGAAAATTGGCATGGATTGTCATTTAAAAAAAGATTAAGTTTGTATTGACAGCTGTCAGCAGACCACCTTGGTAGATATGCAGAGATTAACTTAGTACCTGGCCAAAGTTTTATAATTATTCTTATTGGTAGTTTTCGTTTCATTAGACCGATCAGATAATTTTTCATATCCCCTTATTATGAATGGATATAACGATAATCTACTGGGGTACTGGACACGATTTAAAAAAAAGGGGTCCACCCAAAAATATTCCTGGATATATTACTATTTCTAGACATAATATTATATTATTTACTGAATCCTTACTATCCTTAAACTATTTGATGTTGCACATAAGACAAATAATTTATTCATGAAATTGCTTTCCATCAAGAATAAATAGATGATTATTGTTTAAACCAGTAAAGTAAGTTTTATATATACAAAATATGACGTGTGCGTTAAAACTTAATTTAATATAAATATAATATGAAATTCTGCTTAATATAAGATAATACTACGTTGCATCATTATTATAATATGTCTTCCTATATGCTGCAAGGCAATGTAGGATACAATCTTCAAGCGTACCTTAGCGTGAAATGGCAATATATGTAGAAATCTTCTAGGAAAATAAGCGTGTTATCGCGAGAGAGCATCAGGAAAATTTTAATCTTTGCATCGCTTAGAGTTAAGGTTATATTTCTAAATAACTGTTATTTTCCTGGTCTCGAATGGTGTAGTAATAATTCTAGCGTTTAGTTAAGGCAAATTATATTTTGAAGTGACGAAATAGGCGTTAATTCAAAAATTATATTTAGAAATTTATAATTTCTGATCCGATGTGAAATCTTGTCTATTTGATGTCGGTTGAACGATTGTGGAATCCAAACTTATAAAATAATGTTTCTACTGCAAGAAGAATATGCGTTTCTCTCTTGGCTCCTAAAACTGAAAAGCTACGAGTAACTTCGAAGTAATTGATGGATCATAATGTATCCGCAACTTTGCCAATATGGCAGGTATCACTGTGCGTTTCTATTTTTAAAATACATATATTTCACATATATGATAGGGTGTATATGAAATGATAGTTATTTAAATTAGCGAAAAGATATCTATTATAATAGGCAGAAAGTGTAACCAGTATACATTTTTTTCTGTTACTGATTTAAATGAAAGACATTTTATAACGGTCTATAAATCCTTTACCAACTTAAACACAACAGTTAAATAAATTTGTATCCATCTTTATTTTAAAAGAAGAATTCATAAAACATAAAGCAACTGTTGTATATGATGCCCATTCACTAAAACATTTTCATAAAATCCTTAAATACTCAAATAAGTTAAGCAATATTTCGTGATCGACATGACAGTTCTGATATCAATTCATTTAATGATTCAATTATTATCCATTCTTTTCCAAATGTTTCTGTCAGTGATTTTATGGTCTTGTTGGAAATAGGCCACATCATTAATACAGCCTTGTTCCAGCTGAGAACATAAACAGTTTTAAAACCTATCAGAAACTGATTGTTCCAAGAATGAAAATAAGCTGCAAGTTTGTTGCTCTCTATCCCAAACGTTTGCCTTTAGTGAACCACTTTCAAATTCATTATAAGCTTTAGAATTCTCGCTTCCCCAAACTTTAAAATTAACTTTTTATCTTTGCTATTTACATGGAAAGTTGATCCATCTAATATTAAAGCATAACATTTGGTTCAGATCTAAATAAACCTAATGATTTATCGCACAAATGGCGTTTAGATAGGTCACTGCTTTCAGCAACGTTTAGATAGGTCACTGCAGCAGCCATTTTTCTGATGGAAATTTTATACTTATATTTCCATAAAGTTTGCTTAATTTGCAATAATATGTACGTAATATGTAAGTATTCATTATATTGCCTTATCCTTTCTAATTTCCAAAAGTCTCATATACCTACTTAATTTTTTTGGTCTGTTTTGAAACCAGCCTTAAGCGTACACTATTTGTTAATTGCTTGACAGGTGGTCCATATGCCAGATTTTACTTAGCGGTTTCAACAATAATTATTAAAGGTATGGGCCTATGTCTTGTGAGTTACGTGAAGGCGCCACTAAAGTTTTAATTAGAGATATATCAATGATTTTTGCACATCGAATTCAAGGCAGCAAAATTTAAAAACATTTCCAGGACAAGAATATGATGAAAATTGACGTTAGCTTACCAAAGTCAACATCTGGATTCTAATTAAACTATTTCTTCAAATATGAAAAACTTACATAAACACTTTAAAACCCATTAATTAGTTTAAGATTTCGCCCATAAACTAATGAGAAGAGTTGTATCTCGTCTAAACTATCAGACCATTAATTCAAATTTAACTTAGTTTCTAAGTTTTAATCTAGGTTCTATATCCTTAAGATTACCTAATCCCTGTTTGGAAGAAGTTTTAACTAAACCTTAAATTATAAAGGTCCTAACTAATTGCAGTTAGTCATAAAGTACCAAAAATAGGAAATATTTATTAAACAAACTTATCTAAATTAATCCCATGGCAGGGATAATATCTATCCATAAGCAGTTAATAGAGATATATTAAATCAATGAATTACTCTATAATGTAAGTATATATATACCTAGCCAGTAAGTACCTACGGGAAACACGAATTGAGCTCAGTTCGATACCAGTATTAAGGCGAAAATATATAGTTGCAAATAGCAGTTATGTGAAACAAATTACTGAAATGAGGCTTACAGCCAATTACAGTAAAAATTAATTAATCATGACATTAATAAGATGAATTCTCTACTAGAGATAATATCAGATATGATAATGAAGAAAATAAGTATCTCCACAGCAAGTATGAAAATAAATAGAAACAGAAATATGCATGTTTCACGATATTATATAACCTACAGCTTACTATCGGTAAGATCGATAAGCAAAAACGGTAAGATCAATAAACGAACACGAGAAATATCGATAATAAATACGATATAGAAAGCAAACGACCTACAGTCGTTTAACAGCACATTCATTAAGCAAAAAGACAAATAACAATAACAGCGAGAGTAAGAGGTTATTAATAAAAAAAAAGTAGTTCCTACTTGCGACTAGTAGATTTGTGCAGATACTGGCGTTTCATGCGAAGGTACGCCTCCATCATGTGGTCGTGTTACCTTGACAAAAGGCCTCTGCACGGCTAAATGGAACCGAGAACTCGCTAGTTCGGCATAGAAAAGCCGATGACGGACGCTCAGCCCCAAAGGGAGATAATTCTATCTAAGGAAGTTCGTCTCACGGAAGGCCACGTCCCTAAATAATTATAAATAATTTTCTCTATTCAATGTGGACATACTAACATGTAACAAACTTTTTTTATAGCAAGGTTAACCACACTAGTCGTTATACACCCTAATCAGAATCAGACAAAACGGCCGATAATTTCAGAAGCTACACCTGGCAGTATGTTTGCCAGTTAATTTCATTACAAAATCAGACGGTAATTAGACCTGATAGTCAAAAATAACAACGAAAATTTCAGATATTGAAAACCGGTCGTTTTTCACCAAAAAGCATATATACCACATATGCCAAGGGGGCGCTCCAAATGAATTCATCTTTCGAGCGACTCAGAACAGCGCAAGTAAGGTAGCGAGAAGTAAGGTAGCGAGAGTATCTACAACACAAATCGATTAGTAAAAGGGAAAATCGCACTACCGGATTTTGTAACATTTGCAACGCTACAGTTTGCGTTGCGGAATTTTCCGAAAATCGCCTTCTTGTATTAGTAATTGATTTACTCTCCGCATAAAACAACACAATTTGCGATGTTTTTGTTGAGCTAATAGTTATTTGTGATATAAGTGTTAAAAGTTAATTTTTAAGGCACGCATGTGGAAATATAAAGGAGGAAACATTTTGATGAAGATGTGCAAAGTGTCATAAGATGGAAAGTTCACTCATATTATGTTAACAAGGAGATCTCAACCAGAAACATAGTTTTTAGGGCTGTGAAAGAGAACGAGAATTTGCCCGAAATAAGTACGACCATCCATATGGAAATGATTGCAGAATATTTCACATGGAAGGATCAAAAACGAAAATCTGTACCCATCGATAGAGTAGAAATAGTGTGTGAAGAACACAATATATAGATCTCCTTGTTAACATAATATGAGTGAA
>MU181942.1:362364-451754 GCA_016904865.1 Pissodes strobi
TCCAGTAGAGATTTCTAATGATTTTGAGGTCCTTCCCATCCAGGCCAGCTTTTTGCAGAACTTGCACCATTTTCGTGTGTCGCACTTGATCACACGCCTTCCGGTAATCCACGAAACATGCGTATTCATCGCAGTTTACATCCCTGCATCGCTGAAACAACACCTGGATCGAAAATAGAGCCTCTCTAGTCCCTATGGCACTTTTAAAGCCGAATTGGGTCTCAAATATCTGTTCCTCACATAGTTTAAATATTCTACTGTGAATTATCTTCAGGAACATCTTCAGTAGATGGCTCATCAAGCTTATTGTACGAAACTCGCTACATTTCGTAACATTAGGCCTTTTGGGGATGGTAACTAATCCAGATTTCAGCCATTCCGTGGAAATCACGTCCGTATCATAGATCACATTGAACACTCTTGCAAACCACCCTAGTTTCTTCCCCTCGATCAACTGTAATAACTTAGCCGGAATTTCATCGGGACCCAGAGCCTTACACTCACTTACACTGATCTTTAGCATTTTTCAAAGCTGCCTGTACTTCTCCTTCTAAGATTGGGGGACCATCTGTTTTATCAATATTGGGTAGTACCGTTCTCACGTCATCACACAGTTGTTTAACGCACTCTTCCAAGGTTTACTTAATTTCTGACTTCTTTACTATATAACTCGGCCTTGGTTATCCCTAAGTACATTAACTGTCCTTCTTTTAATTGTTCCCGCCATTTCATTCACCTTCTTGTATAGATTAAAGCTATCAAATTTGGCCTGGCATTCTTCGATTTCCACACATTTTTTCAGTTTCTCTTTTTCTTTAGCTGTTCCTATTTTCGCCCTTATTTCTCTCTGTATGTTCACGTATTCTCTCGTTTTACCTTTAAACAACCTCCCTTTTTCCATCAGTTCCAGGATTTCGTCTGTCATCTAAAATTTCTTCGTCTGCTTGCCAGGCATTAAGTACTTTTCTTTAACTTTATGTATACTTTCTTGAAGAATTTTAAGATCTTTTTCTACATCTCCATAGTTTTCCTGCTCTTCAGTCTCTGTCAAAAGTTCACTCCTTACCAACTTGTTTGTGGTTGTGTCTTTTAATTTTCTGAAATCATATCTTCCCACATGTTTTTTCTCTACTCTATTCAGCCTGGTTCCCATTCTTCCTATCAACGGGTTATGATCCGATTGAACATCTGCTCCTGGATAGATTTTTATGTTTCTGATGCTGTTTCTAAATCTCTTATTAATGAGTACGAAGTCTATTTGATCCCTAGATTTTCCATCATTCGATTTCCACGTGTACAATCTTCTAGGGTGGTGTTGAAAGAATGTATTGGTTACAATCAGATCATGTTCCGCAGCGAATGTACTCAGAGTATCACCACGCTCATTTCTCTCGCCCAGTCCAAAGTCTCCAATGTGTTCTCCAGTTCTTCCTTTTTCAAGTTTGGCGTTGAAATCACCCATAATAATATTTATGTCATGCTGTGGCCGAGTTTTGATGATACCTGATATTTGCTTATAGACCTAGTCTACGTAGTAGGGGCATAAATTTGGATGAGATTGACATTTACGGGCCTTGCATTGATTTGTAGAAGAGCTATCCTTTCTGATATTGGCAGAAAGTTGGTAACACACGTTACAATTTGTGTGTGCACTATAAAGCCAACACCATGCTGTAAACTGTTGTCTAAAGTCCCTGAGTAATATACAGAATAGTCCTCCTCGTTGCTGCTAGCTCCTGTACCCAGCCATCTCAGCTCGCTAAATCTGCAGTTTAAGTCGTTTGATCTCTTGCATTGTGTTCTGCAGCTTTCCAGACTGTGCCAATGTTTGCACATTCCAATCTCATGGTTTCTAACTTTTCCTTTCTGTACCATCCTTTCTTACTATCAATCAAGACATTCCCTCCCGAAGATCAGAATGAGGGAGTATATCCGGACATTTAAAATTTTGATGATAATTGATAATTCTAGGGAAAAGTCTAATGAGTCATTAATGTATTGGATTCCCATTTGCCTACCACATTCTTATGCCGCTGATCATTTTCTGATTCCTCCCTTTGGAGCCGATTTCACAATTCCAGGAAGAGTGCCCTACCACTTACTGGCTCATCCACCCGAAGCTGTTGGCCAGTAAGTGGGGGATTGCTTATCCCAGCAATCACTCGAACGCCAGAGCCTCGTTAGTTATCTAGCAGGGTGGACCAGATGACCAACGTCATCACACGAGCAGGTGAGGTTGACATTTGGGCTGGTATTCATTATCCTACCTTCGCCCCTTCCACCCCATGCTTAAGCTTGGGTCTTATATATAAGTGGTTCTTATCTTTGAAAATACATTTTTCGAAGACAAGTAATGCTTTATTTGTGTTACACCTGTACCCTAGGTCAAAAAATTAGATCATTTTTAATTGATATTAATCCAGGGTTGCCCACCTTAGTAGATCAGCAGGGATCAACTTACTAACTGATTAAAATTTTGTGATTCCATCTTTATCGGCTTTCGCGCTATCGAAGCGTTCCGTTATGTCAGCCTTAAAATAATCGGTTAGAAGAAATTTGAAAAAAATCAAATGTGGTTGATTCATTAGAAAATTGGCATGGATTGTCATTTTTAAAAGAAATAAGTTTGGGATGGGGCAGCTGTCAGCCAATTTACTGGCCACCGACCACCTTGGTAGATTTGCAGGGATTAACTTAGTTTCTGGCCAAAAATTCATAATTATCCGAATTAGTAGTTTTCGTGTTACTAAATAGATCCGATAATTTTTCCTACCTCCTTATTATGGATGGATATGGCGATAATCTACTGGGGCACCGGACCACAATTTAAAAATAGGCATCAATGTAAAAAATATTCATGGATATATTACTATTTCTGGACATGTTATATTATTTGCTGAATCCTTACTATCCTAAAAGTATTTGATATTGCACAGAAGACAAGTAATTTATTAATGAAATTGCATTCCATCAAGAGTAAATAGATTGTTATTGTTTAAACCAGTAAAGTTTTATATAAACAAAATATGATGTGTGCTTTAAAATTTAATTTAATATAAGTGTAATATGAAATTCTTCTTAATATAAGATAATACTACGTTGCATCATTATTATAATATGTCTTCCTATATGCTGCAAGGCAATGTAGGATACAATCTTCAAGCGTACCTTAGCGTGAAATGGCAATATCTGTAGAAATCTTCTAGGAAAATAAGCGTGTTATCGCGAGAGAGCATCAGGAAAATTTTAATCTTTGCATCGCTTAGAGTTAAGGTTATATTTCTAAATAACTGTTATTTTCCTGGTTTCGAATGATGTAGTAATATAATAATTCTAGCGTTTAGTTAGGGCAAATTATATTTTGAAATGACGAAATAGGCGTTAATTCAAAAATTATGTTTAGAAATTTATAATTTCTGATCCGATGTGAAATCTTGTCTATTTGATGTCGGTTGAACGATTGTGGAATCCAAACTTATAAAATAATGTTTCTACTGCAAGAAGAATATGCGTTTCTCTCTTGCCCCCTATAACTGAAAAACTACGAGTAATTTCAATCTAATTTATGGCTAATATATGTAACCGTAACTTTGCGTACCATTATGGCAGGTACCATTCTTCATATGCAAAATATTAGTGATTTAATTTGACGAAAAGTTCTCTATTATGATAAGTTTAGTCAAAAGTAAATCAACATCTAGATTCTAATTAAACTATCGGAATCCTGTTAAACACTTTAAAGACAATTAATTAAGTTGAGTTTAGGGTATCGCCCATAAACTAGTGAGAAGAGTTTGGGTTATTCTGGGTTAGTTAGTAACCCAAACTAGGTTTCTAAGTTTTAGTCTAGGTCCTATATCCTCAAGATTGCCTAATTCCTGATTGTAAATAGTTTTAACTAAACCTTGAATTCTAAAAGTCCTGATTAAACGCAGTTAATCATAAAGTACCACAAATAAATAAATAATATTTATTAAACAAACTTATCTAAATTAATCCCATCGCAGCAATAATATCAAATTAAGCCGTTAATAGAGATCTATTAAATCAATGAATTACTCTATTAAGTAAGTATATACATATCTAGCCGGTAAGTGCCCAGTTTGATACTAGTATTAAGGCGAAAAATTTCAGTTGCAACTAGTTATGTAAAAAAATTACTGCCATGAGACTTACATCCAATTAGGTACAGTAAAAATAAATCAGTTAATTATGATGATATTAACGAGATGAATTCTCTACTAGAGAAAATATCAGATATAATAATGAAGACAATAAGTATATCCGCAGCAATTATGAAAGGAAGCAGAAATAGGTATGATATTAGATAAACTCCAGCTATATATCGGTAAGTTCGATAAGCAGCAACGGTAAGATCAGTAAATGAAAATGAGAAATAACGATAATATAAACGATATAAAAAGCAAACGACCTACAGTCGCTTAACAGCAAATTCGTTAATCAAAAAACAAATAATGATAATAGCTATACTAAGAGATTATTATTAAAAAACGGTAGATCCTACTTGCATCTAGCAGATTTGCAGACACTGGCGCTTTTGCGAAGTTACGTCTCCACCATGCGGTCACATTACCTTGACAAAAGGCCTAATGGAACAGGAGCTCACTAAGTTGGTATAGAAAGGTAGCTGACGGATGTTCAGCCTCCAGGAAGGAAATTCTGTCCCACATAAGGACGTTCGTCTTACGTAAGGTCCTTAATTGATTTATATTTTTTTTTCTATTCTATATAGACACAATAACAAGTAACAAACCTTTTTTATAGGAAGGGTAGCCACACTAGTTGTTAATTAATATCATTGCAAAATCAGACCTAATGTTCAAAAATAACAACGAAAGTTTCAGATATTGATTCCGGTCGTTTTTCACTTACTTATACGTACTTATACTATGGTATAGTACTGTCTATCTCCGATAAACTTAGAAGGTTACGGAAAGATGGCGCCGGCTATAACACACTACTGGTTTGAATTTCACTGGGTTTGTTTAGAGCTTCAAGTTCCGTTCTCTCATCTGCTGACCCTATAGCCAGACTGACGAGCCGTTATACGGGCGTCTATGGATGGGTCGGCAGGTGAAAAAGAACGGAAGGTACAGAAGGTACAAACCTTCTGATGCGTTTGTCTAGGTTCACCTGACATACACAGGTCAAGTAGGAGCCAATAATTACTATAGTATAGTACTGTCTATCTCCGATAAACTTAGCCTGTTACGGATAGATGGCGCCGACTATAACACACTACTGGTTTTAATTTCCTTAGTCTGTTTCTCTTGTTGCCTTTCCTTCTTCAAAACCCAGATGTAAATTTTGCAGATTAGATTATTTTACTGACAGACAGCAATACCAAAAAACAGGATTAAAAAAATATTTAATTAATGAAACTGCTATGAAAATAATTGAATCTCATTGCACACATATGGGTCCAAATGAAATGTTATGTGGCTTGAAATAATAGTACTTTTAAAATGAAAGAGGCACCTGAAAAATAACTGGTGAGATGCTGTGAACAATATAATAAAGGAGGAACGAAAAATATGGGGTCTGGGCATTATGGAAGACGTTGAACTGATTGATGATAGCCTCGACATCTTAAGCGGCGTGGTTATCAACTAATTATATAGATATACTTAGTCTATTTCTTTCGTTGCCTTTCTTTTTTAAAAAGTTTAAACGTATATTTTGCCAGATTAGATTATTCTACTAACAGATACCATTACCAACAAACAAGATATAATTTGCATTGTCTACATCAAAAACCAGGAACTCTGTGACAGTAATATAATATTTGCATTGCAGTATGCAGTTAAATACAGTATTTACGAGACTATTTTGTTGCCTTTTTTCGTTTCGTGATTGCTGTGGGTCGTTTGCTTTCTATATGGTATGCTACCGTTATTTCTCGTTTTCGTTTATCCTACCATTTCTAGTTTATTATACCTATTTCTGTTTCTTTTCATAATCGCAGTGGAGACACTTTTTTTCTTTATTATCATATCTGATATTATCTGGAGTAGAGAATTCATCTTGTTAATGTTATGATAATTAATTGATTTATTGTTACTGTAATTGGCTGTAAGACCCATGGCAGTAATTTGTTTCATATAATTGCTATTTGCAACTTTAATTTTCCACCTTAACACTGGCGTCGAACTGAGTTTAATTCGTGCTCCTCGTGGTATTTACCGGTTAGGTATATATAATTCCAAATGCAAGTGAAGAAAATCTAGCATAAGTGACCCGTTGCAACCTAATTCCTTGGAAGACTGGATAAGTTCTTTAACTACTCGATTCCGTATTATCCACGTTTTCTAGATTCGAGTACTTGACCAGGCAATTTCACGTCTAGGGATACAAAAGTAATTTTTTTTAAATAACACTTTAGTTACAGAGCAACGATTAGCTGCGCTTCCCTAAAATGTCATTAATTTACAGTCAGTATCCTTCAAGTTATTTCCCATATTTCTAACAGCCTATTAACACCCAAGCATAAATATTTTCGTATTTCGACAGGCGGCAAAATCCAAGCGGCTTAACTTGCTACAGATTCGTTTTTGCATTCATATATTGCTTTATCGCCCTTCGGATAGCAATAACTCCTAGTCTTACCAGCAGAATCGATAGTCTGCTATGAAAAAGTAGCCCATATTATCTGCAGCAATAATTTAGGTGTCGGATCCGTGACACGTTCATATAAATACTGGGTGCACGATGTTTGTTACTGTGAAAATATTTTCGATTATATAATATTTAACGACAAATTAACTAACTGATGTCAAAACACTCGATCTCTTCCAGGTGATCATAATTTAATATATTTTTGGAAACGTATCTAGCGGAACGAGGCGACATCCTTTAACGTAATAAAGTTTTTTTGGCGATTATTTAATGTCGTAATTGGCTAAAATGCATGGTCTTTTTATATTTATTAGTATTCCGTAAAACGCTATTCGTAAAAAACTCGGAACTTCCAGAAAGCAAATTAAAATTACACGCCACTTTGTACAAATATTTAAATTTTGTCATTGTTTTTGCTCAACCAAATAAAACGGTGTAATGTCAATTCAAGGTTCGGCCGAAATATGTTTAATTTGCAATTGGCGTCTTGGTTATAAATTCTTTTGCCAGTCATCAACTATTTTTAAAATATGCAATACCTATTCACATTTCCCAAAGAAAAAAAGAATGATATGCGAAGAGAATTATTATAAGTTAGCCGAGCGAGTCATGAATATGTTCTTTTCTCAGAGAACTGAATAGTATTAACATAAGTAACACAGCAGTAGTTTGTTACAAATTCAGAGACAGAACTGTATGGGTACTCCTTTCTTATTAGCTTCCAAAACATTAGAATTCTTAGAAAAAAAGCAATAAATGAAAATCTTCGAAAACAATGAGTGATCAAACGAGAACCACCAAACCATAAGGGTAAGTTTTTCATCTTCAATGTATATATCTGCAGCCTAAAAGTTTTCAAGTTCGGATAAGTTAGTTTCAAGAATAATTTCTTTATCAACGATTGCATATGCTAAATGTTATTCATATTTGAAGAGAATCGCCCTTAAAACGTTAAAATCATTTTCCCCGTAAACGTATTAATGTCCAATTTCAAAAAGTAAACTGGCCGTTAAGAGTGGCTAGACCTCAAATGTAAAGTCTTGTCTTTATGAATCTAATCTTTAACCGGTGATAATTTAAGTTAATTTTGTAGTTAATTATAAGATATTCCGCGCGCCTTATGATAATTAGTAGGCTCATAATTATTAATAAAACAGTCAAACAGGACCATTCTTGATACATTGACTTCTGGAAACGTTTATGATAATTTTTAATTAAATTATAACTTTAATTATTATTTAGTGTATCTGTAAGCCATCTGAATTTAGATCGGCCAAAACTCGAACGGTACAATTACTTTTTTAAAGCTTTCTCTTAACTGAAGACTTTGATAATCTGTGATTAGATTATCGCAGCTAAATTCGGGAAATGCATGGGACTAATAAATTCTAAAGTAAGTTCTTCCAAAAATGATAGATATTGAAACCATCTTTAATAATTTTACTTAATCTATAATAAAAACTGAGCATTAAGTATTTACCTACCTAGTTTGGGCAGAGTACAACTAAAATAACGAGTATGCTCACTGCGCATTTTTCAATTCATAAGTTGGCTCGGCGTTGTATGTCCTTGACAGACGGCGGTTGAAGGGAATGCGCGTTTTAGCCATAGGCGTAGTTGAGAACAATAATGGGATGTCACCAATTTATTGAGGTTGAACGTGTTTCATATTTTTCCCCGTTTTTGTAATTAATATGTGTTATTATTAAATTTAATATTGCGTTTTGCATCTTAGAATAAATGAAAATATCATTCGTATTTATATTGAGCGATGGTCATAAATTAAAGTCGAATTAAGGTCGAATTAAAAGCTATATTTATGCAAAACATAAAATATAATGAAAAAGAACTTAAGCATAAATCATGAAAAAGAACTTAATGAACCTAAAACTTAAATCATTATGCGGTAAATTTACATTAAAAAAAAATAAGAGTGTTATAAAATGGCTACATTATAAAATCATGTGTAAGATCATTATGTATTTTCACGACTAACAACCATCCGAACTAACCTAAACTAATCCAAACTAAAACAAGCAAACAGCGCCAGCGTAACGCAAGTTTATAAAGCGCATTGCTGTTGTTTGCCTAGGCTTTACAGGGAATGACTGAATAGTTAGTCAAACACTGTAATAATAAGGCTATTACGCTGTTTGCCGGCAATACATGTACTGACTAGTCATTTCAGGGAATGACCGATTTCAGTGTTTGACGCCGACATATATAAGGTGCAGACCTAAGGCGAAGGAGTTAGTTAATCATTGAGTGTTGAATTGTAAAGAGATATTAGTGGTAAAGTTATAAGAGTAGTTTAGTGTGTTCAATTGTGTACAGTGGTAGTGAATAAAGAGAGTATTAGTTTAAAATAGCAAAGTTGTAATTTCGTTCAGAATCCACTGGGAAAACGTAACATTTGGTGTTGGAAGTTGGATTATGAAGAGACCAGACTTGTGAAGTATTCTTCGAGGAGAAAAGAGGGTACAAGTACGTCAACGAGATAGTTTTGATTGGTGGTTTCTGTGAACATTTTATATCATTCTATGGTCAATACAAGGCAACAAACGGCAGATATGGAGCAAATAAATAAAGTGTTGGCCGATTTTATGGAAAATCTAAATTCTTAGAGACAAACAGAACAGGACCGGCTTCAGAAAATTTTTCAAGATCAAGAAGATAAAAGGCAAGCAGAACAGGACCGGCTCCAGAAAATTTTACAAGACCAAGAAGATGAACGGCAAATAGAACAGGACCGACTTCAGTTCAGTCAAATTTTAGACGGGCAAAATGAGAAATTTGAAAAATAAGTAGGAAATGTACAAAAAGAAGATGGAAACGTACAGAAAGAAGTAAAGGATCTTCAAGCAGAAGTTACCAGACTAAAAAATCAAGGACTCACCGAGAGGGTATTCGCCACAGGACAACATATCAGACCTCCAACGCATGACGGTCAAACATCCTGGACAATGTACAAGAGACAATTTGAAGCAGCTGCTGTTGCCAACGGTTGGAATAACGAAGAAATGGCTACGTATTTTGAAGAAATTAACCGAAGTTTTTCAGGCCACGGGGAGATTCCGGGATCCACTAGAAGTTAGGCCATACAACCGTTACCAGTGATGTGGCAAGACTGGACATTTCAAAAGGGGCTGTCGAATACAGATATTCCGGGAGCCACTAGAAGTTAGGCCATGTAACCGAAAAGCCATCAATCAGTAGTGCTATAGATGTGGCAGGACTGGACATTTTCAAAGGGACTGTCGGGTACAAAGATTTCAGGAGCCACTAGAAGATAGGCCACGTAACCGGAATGTTTCGAATCAGTGCTATATATGTGGCAGGACTGGGCATTTCAAAAGAGACTGTCAAGTACAAAGATTCCGGGAGCCATCGAAATATCGGGCACGTAATCGAAATGTTACAAATAAGTGCTATATATGTGGCAGGACTGGGCATTTCAAGAAAGACTGCCGAGTACAACTACGGTCTACATCTCCATCCAGAGACGACATCAGTTCAAAGTCAAGTCAGGAAGAGTTGAAACAATGTAACTTTAAGGCTAGGCACAGGGAAGGAAGATGGCATAATAATGCAGATGCTTTATCCAGAAGGTCATGCGAGGATAATTATAAACATTGCCAAAGAATTGACCAACGAGAAGGAATCACGCCCATTAGACGAATCAAGTTTAAGGTTGATCAGCAGTGGACCACAGAGCAACTAAAGAAAGATCGGCTTGAGGATAATGAAATAGCACTACTGCTAAAAGCTAAAGAAGAACGTCAACCAAGACCAAGCTGGAGAGATATTTCAACTAAAGGATCTACTTTTAAATCTCTGTGGGCTCAGTGGGACTCCCTGGTAGTTGAAAATGGACTCCTTAAACGAGCCTGGGAAAGCGCCGATGGAAAAGTAGTGAAGACGCAGTTAGTGGTACCAAGGAAGAGGGTATCGGAAGTTCTGGAAGAAGTACATAATAGAAAGTTTGGTGCACATCTCGGAGTTAACAGAATGATTGACAAGATCCGCGACAGATTTTACTGGGTCAACTACTGCCAGGAGGTGAAATCATGGTGCCAGCAGTGTTCAACCTGTGCCTCAAGTCAAGGATCCCAGACAAGATCCAGTGGGAAGATGGAACAGAATGATGTGGGACTATTGTTTGAACGTCTCGACAGTGACCGAATGAAGGCTCGATATGATATCCAAGCTAACGATATGGGATTTCAGATGAATGATAAAGTCTGGTTATATAATCCGCAAAGGAAGAAAGGAAGACCACCCAAGCTAACGCCAGCATGGGAAGGGCCCTATACAGTCATCAAAAGAATTAATGACGTAGTGTATAGAATTCAGCGTAGCTCCAGAAGCAAACTGAAAGTTGTCCACCTCGACCGGCTGAAAGCATTTCATGGACATGAAGTATCTGATCGGGACGATCAGATCTAAGAGGGAGGTAATGTCACGACTAAAAACCATCCGAACGTTTTTGTGCTACCCTATAGAACTGCCCTTGCAGCGTACCGTGCCTATGTATGAGTCATCGCCGGCCGGCCGCGAATATTCAGGAACGCTGGAATTAGCTCAATGGCCTGGTCGATAGTCATATTGAGTGGACTCGGAATACTTCTCGAGTATTCGCGATATATTTGAGATTATACATGTAAGGTGCAGACCTAAGGCGAAGGAGTTAGTTAATCATTGAGTGTTGAATTGTAAAGAGATATTAGTGGTAAAGTTATAAGAGTAGTTTAGTGTGTTCAATTTGTACAGTGATAGTGAATAAAGAGAGTATTAATTTAAAATAGCAAAGTTGTAATTTTGTTCAGAACCCACGGGAAAAACGTAACAGTATTAACAAATTTATTGAAAACTACAAAAAAAACATTAAATAAAAAACCGATGAATGTAAACAAATGTAACAGGTGTTATTGGTGTCTCCAAATTATTAATTTCTTATTTTGTCCGCCACTTCTAAAATTTCTGTTTATAAATTTCAACGTGTAAAAAAGCCTAACTCGTGCAAAAAGCCGAATTAAGTATTATGCGGGAAGATGTCCACAGGGGTGCAACAAATGTATGCCATTACAGATACTTACGAATCCTTTAACGACATTATCTTTTACTATTAATTCCTCGAAATAATTTTGAAACAGAACCTCTAGCATCGAAATGAAAGTAACAAAATCATTATGAGGCATTCTTAGGTTACCGAAGGTATCCAGATTTCGGTTGTTATAGGCTTTGTAATAACAAAATAGAGATGAATCATCTAGGTTGCTATAACTTTTAGAATATTTTTCACAAGTATCACAATTATGGATTTCCAAACACTTTTTAATGAGATACCCAGCAAAATACCTAACAAAATTAGTTTTAAGGGAATCATTACTTGTATAATCACTACCAACTTTAACCAGTTCTTCCGATCGACATGATGAAAAAATAATAGCACTACTATTCTGATTTTTTGTTATATCTGAAAGTTTCAGTAATATATTATCGGAATCACTCTGACAGTTTTCTGTCCCAGAGTTCATTAGCTTAATGCAAAACAGTTTTTTGAAAGTACGAGTAAACTGTATTGCCGTGGGATTAGTGCAATTGCCGTTTTCTTGCCTAACAAGTCCGAAAAAATTCTCTAGACAGTCTTGGTCTAGACGTCTTGTAAATAAGTAACAAAAACCATTTGACTTTAGATATGGCCATAGATTTAAAAGAGCACTGATTGATATTTTAAAACCTGTTGTGAACTTCATTTTGGTGCTAATATCTTTCCCATTTTTATCTACAACCTTCAAATTATTAAAACATTCCAAACAATCATTTAAAAAATCGATTTGAAAATCTAACCCTTTAAACGCCAAATTGTACTTTTTTGTACCCGATGTTTGAGAGGAATTAAATATATCAAAGAGTTTGTCGATTTTGTCTATGAATTCAGAGGTTGTCTCCGCTTCTGATTCTATTGCGCCAAATCTGATGTATACATTTAATGCTGCTGCAACAGTAGCACTAAATAATTGACTGGCTAACTTAACTTTCATTTTCTCGAAGTTGTTAGGCCTGATATGCGAATCTGTTATCTTTGGGGCAGCTCTTATTGGATAGGTTTTATCATGGTTATAAAAATTCTCAATATACTTCCATGAAATTGTTTTACCGTGTACAATAAAATTATATTTTGCGAACATATTTCTCAACGCTTTTAACAAGTGGGGAACGTCGAACGTACGAAAATATTTCTATTATTTACAGTAAAATATGGAGTGTCTGGAGTTATGTTCAGTAGATTTTTTAATTGGATATTATTAGCACCCATGTCACATGTTAACAGTACAACAAACAATCCATTTTCTTCTAATTTTGTTATGGCGTCGATAACAATATTTTTCAAATGTACGCCGGGGCAAGTTGTGTTGTAGAAGAAATAACTGAGGGGTTGCCTCCACTTAGACATAATTCCCCTGACCATTAAAACTGTTGAGACACGTGCTGGCTTAAATGTTTTTTTCTCCATAACTGTCATCTTCAAAACCAATGACCGTATCTGTTCCAATATTATAAAAAAGATCTGATTTTATCCCAATTTCATCTACGCAAAGAACACAGAACTTATTTTCATTACTAAAATTGTTGGCTCTTAACTGCAGTGCTTCAAAAACACTGGTATTTACCAAGCCGGGTGCTATGTGGATTCCCTGTAATAATCTTCTGAGAGTTGAAGGGGATGGCAAACAAAACATTTTTGTTAATAATCTTTTGTATATTTTTGGGCCAGAAAAATACATTGCTAAACACTTATACTTAAATTCATCTGAATACCTTCGGCCCCGAGGTGCTTTTTGACTTTGAGATACTTGTACATTAATAAATTCAGCAATTTCTGCGGAAGAGCAAAATGTATGCGTTAGTTCTTGGTACTGTTGCAATGAAATATGGCTAGGGATGTTTTCAAGTCTCAATTTTAACTCTTTTAAGTCTTGGTTTTCATTCTTCAAGCCTTTATTTTCTTCTTTTAGTGTGCTCACAAGGTCTTTTAACTTTTCTTTCCTTGGTGTATGGCATGTCAACGCTTGTTCAGTTTGGATATAAACTGTTGGAGACCTCAATGGAGAGGTTTGTACACAGGCCTGAGTAGAGGTTGACGAAACAGAAATAGCCAAGGGAACTGGTGTAACCGATTGTGAGCATGTACCTGCATAAAATACCACAACGATGCAAGATTAAAATAATATAAATTTGATCTTTTTTACTTACTCCGCTCTGGTGGTGATAACTGTAAATCCGGAAATAACGTCGGAACACTATCCCTTCGTAGCAATTTCCTTTTCTTCGTTCTCTCGAACATGTGCTCTTCAAAGTGTTTGCCACACACTCTTTGACTTTTGTGAAGAGTCCCTACTTTATGTAACAAATCTTCTCGGCCACAAGCAAGAAGCCATAATTTTGCTCTGAAATCAAATACATATTTTCAAAACATCCATGATGAAACTACTTCATAACCAAAAGAATAATAATAATAATTATCTACTTAGCATCTGTTAAGATCGGATGAGAAGGTAGCAATATAATCAACTATTACCCTAATGTAAATAAGACCGTTGAATTAACAATAAAAAACTGGGGAAAGTGCGAGACGTTTTAAACGTATATATAAAATAAAAGAATTTAAATAGAAACACTACTATTGATATCGACCTCAAACACCCCAACTTTTGAAATTTGAGATAAATCGGTTGATAAATAGCAAGTATGCCACTTTGGATTCGCAATCCCGAATTTTTGCTTAAAAAATTATTAGAGTATTGTCACCGGAACCCTGTTTGTACCGTGATCATATGTAATTTTTCGTTTAAAAATGTTCAGAAGTTCAATCGGAAATAACAAATATTACATTTAAAACTTAAAGTTGATATCTGTTTTTAAAGTGAAACTTCTTAACGCGCGCCGGGAGTAAAATTTGAAGGTCGCGACACGACGAGAGGCCGCGGCGGTCGGTGGCGAAAAACGATCACGACACTTTATTGAGATATCTTTGTCAGTTTACAAGCAAAAAATATAGGATTAGTAGTTCTATATATAGAATTTTTTTTTCATTTAGGCCTTCTCTTTTTGTTAATTGAGTGGTATATTTAAAAAAAACTACTATTTAACCAAATCCGTTACGATATGTATAAGGCTAGGGCATTTAAGTTTAAGAAGTTTCACTTCAGATACGCGCACATAATGCACACGCTTTTTTTTTTATATTACACAAATTGTAACCAGGAAAATAAAATATACATGTCCATATAATTTTCCGAAAAATTCAGTTTGTAATAAAATTATTGAATCTATCCCTTATTTTACGACCAGCCTTTATGCACTTATTTTACATTTTCTACAAAAACAATACACATAATACATACCTTTCGGGGTCTATAGGAAATGTATAAAAATGCTCCGTCGAGTTGTAACTTTTGTTATTACAGCCTTTACTGCAGCAAACGGGACCGGTTTTCTTCTTCGCACTTTGCATTTCGATATAAAAGTTATACAAAATTAACATGAAAACAACATGCAGCACTTCACAAAAGGGCAACTACATACTACACGATACACTTTCACTAGAGAATAGCTTTTTTTCTTTGATTGCTGCCTCAGAATTGTACTCTGACCGCGTCTTCTACTGCACTGGTCAAGTCAGATGAGAATCTCATCTGACATTTGCGACAAGGTCATACGTCGCTTGGGATGACAACAGGCGGGAGTACGCCTACTCGGTATTTTATTGTACTCTGGTTTGGGTTTCTCGACCCAAATGTTTAGGAGTATTAATTTATTCTTCATCTATTGCTATTTGTTAGTAGGTAAAATTGCAATAATTAATACAAGACAAAGATATAAAAAGTAATTTTTGGCCGGATTCGTTGTGAAGAATGTCCTCTGTTAATAAGTCTCTTAGCTATGTACCCTAATATGGATGGTTCCTTTTGTTGAATATTGCCCATTTAGTAAACATTTCCATTGTGAAGAGATGTTCGTTAACAGAAGTTTCTCTGTACCTATACATATTTTAAGCCGCATCAAATATTGCACAACAAATTCTGATGTAATTAACAAATATAGCATTATTTAACCTTTAACCGTTTTTCAGCGGAATTAAGAATCTAACCTTGTGCAAATTCTATTATCATGAGTGTTATGATTTCTATGACATATCACGTAGTTGCATTTTTTTTCATGTTGCGTTTAAAGTTGAAATTAATTACAATGGAATCAAATAATATTGCTTTCAGATTTTTGTAGGAAATTTGTAGGGACCTTACATTATTTTCTGTAGTTCTCAGTGGCTCTCAAAGCAGCTGTGTAATAAGAAGCTGCTCCAGAAGCTTTTGTAGAAAGCTCTGTCTGCCGCTTAAATTAACAGAAGGGGCGCTAGTCGATCTTGTCTAGAATTCACTTATTTTGAAATATAAATAGATTAAATATATTTTGCCTTAATTGATTAATATTTTATTTTTGTTAAATATGAAGCTGATATCAAGACTACAAGGAATGTAACTTGCCACTGAACACCTTATAGCACACCATAATTCATAAAGTTGACTTAAAATTCAGAGCATCTTTAGCACTTAATAAACTTATTAATAAAAAATCGGTCGAAGGTTTTTTACCAACATTTTTTATTTGTTACAAATTCTTAACAAATTTTTGTCTTCTTTGCATCTAGTTTTCCGATTTCCATAGCTTCTTTTATCTATATTTAATAGCAGTTATGCATATATCTCAGAATACTTAATACCAGTTTTTTACTTAGTAAGCAAATATTTAAAATTCTGGTAATTGAAAACAGATTGGAGAATTTGAACGAGCTTTTCAATTTCTAAAATTCCTATTTATGTGGATTTGCTATGATCAAATAATTTTCCTTTGGGGCTCAATGTTGTTACATTATACAGGACTAAACCAACAACTGAACAAAATCCCGCCTAAAAACAAATGAAGTTTTTTTAATGTTTAATGATTTTCCTGTCCTTATTTTACTCTAAAACCAAAAAATTAGGAGTCCGTTTGAGCATTAGTGCTTTGTCAACTATACGTTTTAAGTTCAAATTGAACAATCAAATCAAACATGGAAGCAATCAAGAACAAATTGGAATTATAGGAATTCAAATTAGAATTAAACAATATCAAAATGAGCCATATGATCTATGCAATAGTCTTAATTAATTAACTACTGACTAAATTTAATAGTAAAAAAGTCCATATTAAACATATTTACAGCATTTAGTATGAAATTCTGAATATGTGCTAGAAATCTAACACAATTGGCCACTGTAAACTTGACGTGATCTTTGTTTGGATGATATTCCCTAATCTTTGCCAGCGATACTCTGTTTGAGTAATATTAATTATATTTTCTCTCAAGCCACTGTATGGCTAAGTCTTCTTTTACACATTACATTATCGGATGTTTGGAAGGCATTCGACAGAGTTTGGCATGACGAAGTACTCAACAAGCTGCTGTCCTTCGCACTGCCAGAGTCTCGCTGCAGCCGGCTTACCAGTTTCTTTAAAAACCGATGATGGACACATCTTAGACACATTCACCTTTAGTGCGGGCGTGCCCCAGGGCGCAGTACTTTCGCCAACGCTGCTACAGACTCATCTATATCAGTTACCCTATTTGCAGTTTTGCAGGTAACAGTACCCTTGCCTCCCAATTAAGATCAGAAAAACCTTTACCAGCGACTGAGACTTATCACCACAAATAGGAGCAGATTACAACAATTAATCAAGATCGGGAGAAAGTTCGAACTTGAGGCGACGGGAATTTGGTCCGGTTCAATCTGGCAAAACCCCAGCAGCCACGTTTACCAAGAAAGCCAATACGGCGGGCCCTTACATCATTATGGCAGGATCGATCATTCCTGCATCCTAGTCACTCGGGCTACTGTGGGTCTCGGTCAACAGAAATATGTCCTGGCATGACTATGTTGCTAACATCGCAAAAGCTTGGTGTGCAATACACAACATTATAAATCGCAGCAACTGCTCTTGCTCAATAAAGCCCAAATAAGGTGGTGCTTAGAATATTGCTCACATATTTAGGCTGCAGCATGTAAGCACACCCTAAAGCTGCTGAAGTTCATGCAGAAAAGAACTGTGCGTCTCGTCGGCGACCCGAAGGTGACCCGGGATCTGGATAGTATGGAACACCGCAGACATGTGGCCCAGATCTCCCTGTTTTTCAGATAATTTCACTGTAGATATTCCCAGGGTTTGACCGGCCTCATCTCGCCCCCAGCAATGCCTGTCAGACAGTCACGACAAACTGCAAGAGCGCACCCGTTCGTCGTACAATTGGAAACACCAAGAATATCGCTTTTTGCTTTGCATCACTGTGGAACTCACTCCGAGGACATCTTTTTCTCCCTAACTACAATATACAGCTATTCAAGAACCATGTCAAAGTGCTCGTCGAGTGCCATAGGATTATACCACTAATAGTGTCTGGACGCGTCGCCAGCTCGTGAGCTAGCGGAGTAGGGGGGGGGGGGGGGGGTGCAATCCTAGGTTTTAACACTAAAACCAAGTTCCGAGAAGATTTTTTTAAATGTTTGATAGGTTAATAATAGATATCTTCTAGTGCTTAAAGTGGGGCAACTCACCCCCTTCCACCTCTCCCAACGCCCATGGACGTTTCGCTGATATTAACGTACAAATTCAATAGTTTCTTCTTTGCTGAATGCTCCTCTTCTAATTTCGTAATTAAATATACCGACGTCGTCAATGCAACAATTTACGTGGATATCTGAGCTTTTGCTACGATATAAGAACATCGAGTACCTTTCTAAGACCTGCCCTTACTCCTGGATATGAATAAATTTAAGTTTATCTTATCCATATAACGATTTGGCACAATTTCTGATTGGAAATAGTTTGGAGCATATTATTAACTTCGTTTTGTTTTCTTCATACTCGTTCGATCGAGCTCTCTTCTAATATGTTTTATTGTATATATTAGGTAATTTAAAGATTGTCGTAAACATTCTGTGGTCACATTAATTTGATGTTCAATTAGAACTTTTTCTCTCACTTGTGCGAGAAGTGTTGTTGGACTTTCCTCGACATGCTGTCTAATCAAAGCGCGATGTTCATGGGTGATTTTAGATCGTCTTCGTCCACCTCGTTCTCTCTCCACCTGAGGCGAATTCACCAAAATTTAAATTTAGTTCATGGCATTCAAAATATAATAGGTTCATAAAGGAAATAAAAGTAATGAGCTTTTTGTTGTATTTCGGTCTTGTCTTGTTATTAATTAAATAGGCCAACTAATGACTTGGTCTGGAAATGCTCAGACCTAAAATATAAAACTCATTTTTAATTATTCGTTGTATATAATTAATAATCAACTCTGACTTAATACCACAGGGTACAGATAATTTAAATTAAATTTTAATAGCTAGTGTTTAAAATTTCATATATTAATGCAGACTTTTATTCATTTATCAATATGCATTTTTTGTCCGGTCCCGTAATATAAATATCCACAAATGCGAAGCCAATTTCACAAAATATAATTTCCCAGATAAAATGTTCATGTTTATGAATCTAAATGTTAAAAAGATAAATTTATTTCAATATTCATTATATTTATCTAGAGAGCTTTATGCTTTAATCGGATGACGGCTTTCAAATTGTATATCAAACGAATATCATTAATGATATTACTATATAAATGTATAATTAACATTAACATTTATTTCAATTTTAAACAAATAACTTAATTTATGAATATTTTAACCCGCGATTTTCACAATATATTCGGTGTATTCAATCCCATTTTTTCTTATATATTAAACCCCTATATATTGATATTGTGTTCCGTTATTAAATCTACATTCAAATCAAGGTTTGGCTCCATGGAGATTTACTAAAAATTGAAGACCTACCTTTATTTGCATTTCGTTCAGGATATTTTCTTTGCAAACATTGATAAGTTTTTACGTGTATACTTATAATTTTTTATATATTTTAGCAATTTTTGTCAGTTTGAGTATAATAATTTAATATTTTAATTATAGGGATGGATAGTCTTCTGCCCATAAATATAGCAAGCAGAAATAGATATTTGTTTTTTAAATAAATATATAAATTATCTCTCTGATCGTCCGCTTCAATTTCACTGAAACTAATTATATTAATTTATATAAGTCTTTCGAAAGTAGTTTAAAAACTAACCAATTATATTTATGATTCTTTCAAAACAAATTCTCTTTTCGAGATCCATATAATTTTATAAATTTGTTACAAATCTCTAATTAGTTAATTTAAGTACACTAACCCTTTGAAACTTAACCTTGAATAGAGACTATTTTTTACTCGCGTTAAGAATCTTAATTGCCCATGGGCTAAGAAGCTTTTAATTCACACAAATAGAAACGTTTTCATAAAATCTACACAATTGTTCGATCTTTTTGCAAATTTCGTATTTGAATGTACCCTTTACACAAATCCAGCAATACATTTGCGTAAGATTGTGCATACATAACAGTTTTGAATTTCTAAACAATAGTCTTAAATTAATATTTGCTGTTGTGAATATTTTTAAAAATATTTTATTTTCTAATGCACCTCATTGCACAGCAAATACAACTTTGCATAATTGTTTAGAAAATTAAAGCAATTATTTATGCATATTTATCATAGAATTGCCGATCGAGCCCCCGGAGCGAGCCATTATGGAGTTTAAATATTTGAATATACCTAACAAAGCATATTACATAAATCAGAAAGCCGTGTATCTAATGTCCAACGACTACCACATGACACATACACATAACTACTGAAACGCCCCTGCCCAAGGTACATTCGTTGTGCCTAAATATCAAGACTCTTTGAACGTAATCGTAACAATAGTGAATGATTTATTACCATCGGTTAAGACGCTGTTAAATTGTCGTTGTTTGTCAGTAGGTACAGTAGTTATCTGTTAACCGATTATTTTGAATGGTTACAATTTCCTAAGTGACCAGTCATTACTGGCAATAAAATCCAAATGGTATTTTTTTATACATCTATTTTACTTTACTTGTACAGTTTAACTAAAACGCTATATTAATTTACATAACATAACCCTTGACATGTACTAAAAATGAATACAAATTGAATTGAATTTATACACTAAAGCAAATACATAAAAAGGAAAAACTTACTTACTTACCAGAATTAAGTTACGGCAGTTCAATCAGGCCCTCGCGAAGAAGTAGGTAATCCGTGACCGTTTAATAAAAGGATAGCACATACAAACTATGTGCCCTTACAGTGTGCTCTATTCGATACGTTCACATTACTCATACGGGAAGCATATGCATACCACATAGTATATATGCACAATGCACATACTAAAGAGAATTTGTAACAAGTTGAGAGCGTAGCGGGTAAGATCTATCCAGGTCGTCTCTTATAATATATGTAAATTTTACACCCCCACGGAAATTACGTCTCGAGGTTCTTTTGGGGGGTTGTTCCGAAGGAGTTATTTTGTGGCCAGTAGGCTCTTTTCGTATCCCGTAGGAGCATTGTACCCTTTGTTGTGTTCTGTATTCTTTAAGGATCTTACCACCATTAGCCCAAATTTTTATTCGATTGTTATTCGGAGATAAGAGGATGAAGGTTTACCTGAAGTGAATATATTTGGTCACAATCATCTCTGACCAAAACCTAATCAAAACCGCGCAATTTACGAGAATCTGATCACCGTAAAGCACTAAGTTTAAAAGTTCTACCCTCATTTAATATGATGTCTAGGTATTAATTCGTAAAGAATGTAAGTAAAAACCTCGACTCCCCTGCGAGTTTGGCTCAGAAAGATTACTGGAATGCTCAATTTCTCGTATAATTGAGAAACTATAAAAGGTGTGGGAGAAAGTCGTGTCTGGATGAAGTTAGTGTGTGTCAGAATATGTGAACATTTGATTCGGACCAGTCTCTAGCCAAAATGAGTGTATTTTTAACCTCTTTCATTCTTGCCGCGTGTTTATTATACGAAAAAGGCCTCATTTGATGTGTGAATGCGACAAGAAACTCTTAAAATTCCGTTCTTCTATATTGCTATTCCTATGTCTAAAATATACCCAAAAATTAAATCTAAGAAATCTTGGTTTACAAATGGGCTTAAAACTTCTTCAGAATGTCTACATTTAATCAGAAACTGTACGGTTTGTCCAGCTTTTCATATCTATTTCAACAAATAGATTTTATCGTTGTCTAATGAGAATAGCTAAAGATAAATTATATTCAAATCGTCTAATTACTTCCTAGAACACCTAAAAGGAGTGCTGGCACATCAGCAATGATATCCGGCACAAATCACTCCCAATGATTTGAGCAATTTCTACTGCAGTTCCATTGCGGCAATCTGAAGCAGAGCCTTCAGCAGGCTTTAGATCCAAAGGTTTAGTTATCAGGAGTAAATATTCCGGATCCATTCTTCTTCTTAACAACTGAACACACCGATGTTCAGCATTCACTGCTATCGATTAAAAATAAGAATAGTGTTGGTGAAGATGATCTTTCTGCCAAGATTTTGCTCAATATGCCTGATGATGTACTCTCGATCCTAGCCCAAGCAATTAACCGATAGTGGTAATTGGATGCTTCCTCACCTTGCTTAACTACTGCCAAGGTCATTCCCATCACTAAGGAGGGTAGTTTCGATGATCCATCCAACTTCAGGCCAATCTCTCCTATCCACTTTAGCAAAAGTCATTGAAAATAAGATAAAGACACGTATGCTTTCCTTTATTTATTCAAACCGGATTCTACGCAAACATCAATTTAGTTTCCAAGACAAAGTCAGTACCAATGATGATGTGTATCATCTTCTGCAGCAATTATATCCTCAAATGAACGAGAGTGGAGCTTCTGCTGTATGTCTTTTGTGGCCTATCAAAGGCTTTTGACTGCATCAGCCCTGATTTTCTAATTCAGAAGCTCGAACGTTATGACTTTAAAGGTCAGACTGTGTCCCGGCTTTCTTCTTTCCTACGGGTCGTCGCCAGGGTGTCATCATAGGGCCTACATGCTCTGGTTTATCAGTTCATTGGATGGGGCGTTCCGCAGGGCTCAAATTTAGGTAGATCCGTCCATTTATTATCTTTGCAGAGATGCATCCAATTTGTGGCATGGTCAGGATCCTATATTACTTCATAGAACCATATTGCAGGATCTTGAGACAGTGAAATTATGGTGTGATTCCAATCAGTTGACTTTAAATCCAGTAAAAACTCATAACCTTCAAGGGCAATTTAATGCATATATTAGTGGGTAACTAACCGATTGTATGTACATCTGAAAGCAAATTTATTGGCATTATCATAGATAATAATCTCAGATTCGATACTCATATCGAGACCCTAGCCAATAAACTATCCTCTGCATGTTTTGCAGTCAGGATGGCTGTTCAGGAGCTTGGGTCAGATATTAACAGGATGGTGTACGTTGCCTCTTTGTTCCAAAATACTTTTCGTGGGAAAAGCAAGCAGTTAACTAAATCAAAACAGAGCTATCCGGTAAATTTGTATGAATAGACCTCTTGATTTATGCCGCCCTCTATTTCTTCGTGAGAAAATAATGACCCTTCCTTGCCTATATATTCATGAGACTGCCTTATCTTTAAAAGTCGAAATACCTAGATTTTTGTGAATAATTCTAGGTAACCACGCAGGAAGCAAAATATGCTTAGACTTCCTCAACTATCTTCCAGCTTGACAAGGAAGTCTATATTTTACGAAGGTATTCGTATATTTAATCACCTTCCTCAAAGCGCAAAGGAGTCTACATGCCTTTCTGAATGTTAAAGAAGGTTCTCATTGAAAAGGCATACTACATCCTAAGTTGATAAATACTCTACAGACCCTTTTTAGGTGGCATGGGAACATGATGGGATCATTTTGTTTGTATTGAAAACATTTTGTATCTTACTTGCATTCTTTGTATGTTTATCAAATTAAACTTATGCTATTTTTTTTTTGATGTGCAAAGATCTTACGCGGCGGTATGTGGCTAAATCTCAGCCAATAAGACGGAAAGGTGCATGCGGATGGGGAAGGAAATGTGTAAACGACTGTGACATCATAAACATGCTTGCGCAGTGATTTTACAAAGGCTGCTCAATTACTTGTGCATGTCGATATAGGATATGTTTACACATCAGTGTATCGAGTACTAGCAGACTCGCTGATTTTTTTGTTCTTTATTTATATTTCCAGTAAGTGTTTTTTCTCTCTCTCTAACTATGTTAATTAGACTTAGGACCTCTTTGTTAATGACATATGTAATGTTTAAACAATAAAGCATATTTGATCTGATTTGATTTGTTTACACATTTAAAAAAATTATTAAATAGAAATATAAATAAAGATGCCGCTTGAAGTCCCGATTCCCAGCACCCGGCTCCCTTTTACCTGCTTCTGGAAGGTTTACATGTAAAAGTTCGTTTTTAAAGAATTTTTATAATATCGAGTCTATTCAAATTTTGTCGGCGAATTTTATTATTTAAAACTTTCCTTTGTTAATTTGCATTCTTAGGGGTTGGCCTGTTTCACTATAACTAATTTAGCCAACGTTCATGTTTAAAGCTGCCTTGATCCCTAGGCGTAGGCACTGGTGGTGAGTTTTTAAATGTTAAACATAAAGGAAACTATTGTGTACCGATCTTCATCCCAATAGTTCGCTATCAATTATCCTGCGTTGGCATTTCTCTTTAAGGCATTTTCAATAGATCTACTGGCTTTTAAAATTTCACTTGCTAGATTTCCGCCTGTCAATATATCTCAAGTTTCAATTTCTTTATACCATTTCCCTAAAAATGTAGAGTGAATTTTTTCGGAAATTTAAAAGTTAAAAACTTTACCATATGGCAAGAACTTCCTAGAACACACTGTAAATTGCTAGATTTTTTACTTACGGTCCAATCATCAGATATTGAAACAAATTAATCTCATAGCTAAAAGTCATATTTCATTTTATTAAAAATTCCTCTCGAAAAAATTATTTTACTGGCTTTCTCCCATTTATAAATGTGGATATTTTACAAAAAGGCAATATTTAAACAAATAGCAATTTATTTCAAAGTCGATTAAAAATACATTTCAATTTTTAGTCATTTATAATTGAATTTTATTTAATTAGTTTTTAATATTAACTGGCCATAGCCTTTTTAATAAATCAGACATAGCCGTTTGCATATGACTACAGTTAAAGGGAAATATTTGTCCATATTTTATATCAAGCTAACTAATTGGACAAAAAGCGGTCTGATTTTATTGGCCTCAATCCAAGCAATTATTGCAAGAAAAAAGTGAGCTCGAATAATATGATGGTTAGCAGATGATTTGACTTTGAAAACACTATATTTTCCAATATTTGTCATAAAAAATATCTCGACGTGACACCAAATCATCATGTATTAGCGATAAGCTAACTATTTAAAGTTTAATAAGCACTTTTACTTCACATTTATAGCCCCAAACTAACACAAAACCTCTGAAATATTAAAAACCAGATTTTGCACTTTTGATGCCATATCTCATAATTCCATTCTTATGATTATGCTTACTGTTTAAAAGAAAGGAAGAGAAAAAAATACAAGTGACCAAAAGTGTATTTATTTTATATTTACGTTCTATGTTTCTCAATTTTAGATTATAATAATGAATATCTAACCACTTGTTCTCTATATATACTAATTATGTCGGTAGAACGCCTATTTATTTGGCGAAAGGGTGCCGCTTTAATCTAAATTCACTCAATTTGCATAATAATAAGACGAAACTACGAAAAAGCCTGAGATCTCTGGAAGCTGTTACACCAGATGTCAATCTATTATTATTGTCGCCAACTCGCACAAATTGACTTTCAGGAAGCAGGATATCTTTCTTGGTGCTATTATGAAGGGACATGATTCCCTTACAAGAGATATTGGCAATTGGCTGTGAGAAACAAACATTTGGGACTAATAGAATGAATGCTACGTAATAAATTTAGATTAAAATTATTTTTTGAGCTCACGTTTATTAATTATATATAACTTGATCGTCAATAAAAGTTAATTCTAACAATGTTTTTATCAAAACTTCGTGGGACATTTTACATAAGAAGTATATTTTTAGCCGTATAAAACTAAATAGGAAGTAAGTCTTGAAGAGCAATTATTTGTTATGAGAAAGTCCCTCAGTTGGTTATAGGCTTAAGTCATGCTATTTTCTGCAATAAAGCAAGCAACTGTTATACAGAATAATTACTGGTTGGAGAGGGAAGCTCCGATCTTAATAGTTTGTATTAATAAGTACATGTCCAAAAACGTTTCCTTTCTTGAATAGAGGTTCTCGAAACTTTATTCTTTTTTTCGGTTTTATAGAATATGTTAACAATGAATGTATTAGAGAGCATATTTTAATGTAAACAAAAATTTAATCCCTTTCCAAGGGTGTGCGGGTGGTTAATGTTATCCATATTATTCAAGAAAGTATATGTAGGCTACTGAACTTTTAATTTTATGAGTATTTGTTGTATTCCATATTAAATTCAAAAGCTTTTATTGCTCATTCAACATACAAAAAAAATGAATGGACTAAGTATACGTACAACAGTGGTCTCAAAACCTAGCCCTAAAGTATTCGCTATGTGCAAGAACCCCTAAGTGACATCTGAAGTCCGTAATCGGCGAACCCAATAGCATTGTCATTGATTACTAATAAGGGGTATATTAGATTGTTCTAGCGCTGAAAAAGTCCATAGGCCAAAGGAATCAAGACTGGACGGAATACCAAATACCTACCATCTTGTTAAGAACTGCGCCAACGAACTAACACTAATTCTTTTCAGAATTTTTTTGTCCGAAAAGGGACTTACCTATCTTCTTGGAAAGTTGCTCGAGTGCAGCCTGTTCCAAAAAAAGGCAAGAATCCACGCCCTCAAACTATCGCTCAATGAGGAAGTTTCCTGGAAAATTAAACTGATTTTTTTTTATTGCAAACTATAGACCAGTGAAAAAAAATCGATACGTGTTTTTTTATTTCCACCAAAAATGATTATTACGAGAGCTATGCCAGTTTTTAGTTTTGTATATATAGATATACTAAGCATGGTGCGACGTAATAATTCATGTGTATTGTGACGTCATAAGCACATTTCAAGGCGTTGTATCTGCCTCATTTTTCGACTCCAAAGTCATGGAACGTGAAGTCAATCAGCAATTATTACTCTTGTACCTCGATACCATCAGAATAATTAGCGATAAACAATACGGCTTTCGCAAAGAGAGATCGACAGTAGGTATATTAGCCTAGGTCACTCATTTATGAAGAAAGGCAATTCAGAACTACGGAAAATCTCGAGCGATTGCGTTGGATATGTCGAAGGTATTCGACAGAGTTTGGCATGATGAATTGTTCAACAAACTGCCATCCTTCGGACTGGCAGCGCTTCTCTGCAGCTGGCTTGCCAGCTTCCTTAAGAACCGATCTATGCACGTAACATTGATGGACACATCTCAGACACATCCACCATTAATGCGGGTGGGCCTTAGGGCGGAATACTTTCACCAGCCCTGTTCCTCATCTATATTAATGACCTGCTGACCAAAACGAATAATTCTAATAATGCTAGGGATAATTAGTACACTGCTTTTAGATGTTTCAAAATAATTTAATGAGATATTTTTCTCTTACATATGTTTCGGCTTGATGAGGCTTTTATCAAGAGTAGTTGCATACTCCAACTATATTCATTTGCTTATTATATTAAATGTTCCTTTGATGATGGTTTTTCCAAATTTGAACTATATAGAGGACCTAACAATGCTCAAATATTTATAAATTTTTTAGGGAGAGATGTTGGTAATTTATACAGCAAATATCTTAAAGTTCATAAAAAATGAATAAATTATCTGATTTAGATAAAATACATTTGAACTACACTATTGAGTGTCATATTTGTGACAAATATATTGATAATATTAAAGTTGTTGATCATTGTCATATCATTGGAAAATATAGAGATCCTGCACATTTCATCTGTAATTTAATTTACAAACAACCAAATTTTATTCCTGTAATATTACATAATTTGAGGACTTATGATTCCCATTTGTTTATTAAGAATATATGTCAAAATAATGAACAATTATCTGTAATAGCTCAAAATAAAGAAGAATATATTTCATTGAAAAATATTGAAGTTGGCTCCAATTTCGATAAAAAATCAGGCATTAAAAAAATATTTTTCATATTAGATTTATAGATTCATTTCAATTTTTTCCATATTCTTTAGCAAATTTATCTGAAACGCTTTATGATCTTCAATGTAAAGAAGTATCAAAATACTTTAATGACGAAGAAAAATTGACATATATTCGTCAAAAAGGAGTTTTTCCATATAAATATATCGACAACTTTTCGAAACTAGATGAGGTAAATTTGCCTCCTAAGGAAAACGTTTATAATGATCTAACAGATGAACATATTTCTGAAAAAGAGTATGAGAGAGCCAAAGTTGTATTTAATTTGTTTCAATGCAATTCGATTGGTGAATATTCTAACATTTATTTAAAATCTGATGTGTTACTCCTTGCAGATGTTTTCGAAAATTTTAGAAAAACATGTATTAACACTTATAAATTAGATCGTGCTCATTAGGACACTTTTCTCGGTTTAAGTTTTGATGCATGTTTACGTTACACTGGGGTAGAATTAGAATTGTTAACCGATCCTGATGTTACATTTTTTTAAAAGTAATGTTCGTGGAGGAGTCAGTACCTGTATAAGTGTAGGTATAAGTAGAAAATCCGAAGCAAATAATATATTTCTTTCAAATTATGATCCCTCAGAACCAAGCAAATATATTATGTATCTTGATGCAACAATCATATACGGTTATGCAATGTCACAATATCTTCCAAAAAATAATTTCATTTGGTTAAAAAACGATGAAATTGAAAATTTAAACTTAATGAATATTTGTGACACTGCAGAATCAGGATATGTATTTGAAGTTGATTTGAAATATCCAAATATGTTATATGATCAAAATAATGAATTTCCATTCTGTCCTGAGAATTACAAACCTCCTAATTCAAAGTGGTCAAAGTTAATTCCAAATTTAAATAATAAGGAAAAATATGTTATTCATTATTTTTTATTGATATTCAAGATATCTTAAGAAATTGTATTATTTTTAGAATATAAGTGTTTATATTTTTGATTCTACTGCAAACTAAGATTTGATTTGTGTCTAAAAAGTCTTATTCATAGCCAAATATCATGAAATTGTATTCTTTTTGATATACCTAACTAAGACTAAGACCAAAATGTAATGTTCTGTTTACCCTTTGTCGGTAACGAATTTTACTACTAGACAAACTTTCTACAAAGATAGCGAACCTTTTTTAGTTTTTAAGAAATGTAAGTCTAAAAACAACTCACAAATTTTGCTTACTCGGCTCGGGTGTCTAACTCTATATATAATCATAATACCTAAATAAATAATAAATTCATATCTCAATATAATAATGACTAAAATTTAAAACACATTGTGCTATAAGTACAGCTTTATAAGAAAACAATTTTGGCACATTCAAAATTGTCTTTAAACATTTCGGTAAATATTTAATTAAAGACGCAGACAAGCAATAAAAATTAACAAAATAATCAAAAAATGCAACATCTCCTTTCGTTGGAAATATTGAATATACAAAAGCGCTTTAGGTTTAGTAACTTAAGATCACACGACAGAAGATAACTTCAACAAGGTGAAATTAATAGTAAAAAATAAAATAAAATAAATGAAAAAGTATTTTTGAGGCGCCAAACATAGCTAGGTACATGATTATTCGAATTAATATATTATGGAGACTGACAAAATATATAGAATAATCCAAATAAGACTTTAAAATATTTATAGTTTTTAAAATAAATACATATTTTCACTTCATTGAAGAGGACTTTTATAGTTGCGGAAAGTAATAGTATTTCTCAACAGTGGCTTTCTTTGATCTCATAACTAAAGAGCGGAAAAATGCAAGCGAAAAACCCCGATATAGGCGCATTTAAATGCATAAAATTTTCCGAATATATTCATCGAAATGATCAAAAAATGCAGATATGCATTTTTATTATATGAAAAATTATGTATTAGTATTATTTTAAATAAAGCCAAAAAAATTTCTTTATAATTAAACCCGTTCTTCAGAAATCCTATAATTTTTTACCTATACCACAGACTTATTTAAATAAATATAATTGAAACAAAAAAAATCGTAACAAAAGTTTTTTTATTCATAGATACACACTTTGATACTTATATAGCAAATTACAAAACATAAAATCTAAAATATAAAAATCTTATAATCACAAAATATTATTTGCAATTAGAAAAAAAAATAATAATGCAATTAATAATTCAACAATACCATTGATACATTCAGATAATAGCAACTTGCACAACAATTCGTGAATTAACAAACTATTCTTTGCAGTTATAAAAATAATTTATAACTAAATATTTTTCAAAATTTTCCAAAAGAAAATTGTGTCTTTTTTCTGTAAACATATGTTTAAAAATGGAAAAACTTCGCTCAACATCTACAGAAGTTATCGGACAGTATTTTAGTTTTGGAATTAAGTGTGTTTCTAATTTAAACAAATCCAGTTCTCTTTCGAAATTAGTGAAATTGCCTGTAAGAACTTTTGAAATATTTTTTAGGATTTTGAAGCCTGTGTTATTTTCAATTACTGACATAAATTTTTTTATAACCGCAGCACCAGCAGTACCTGAAACTTTTTTGCAATTTACCTCAAATTGATTTATTAAAGCCACTGAATCTGTCAAAGAAACAGAGGTAGTCTCCAATTTCGTGAGTGCTATAGGTACAAAAGAATAATTTGTTTTTATAAATATTCCTCTAGTTGCAATTTTCGCACGTTGAGCCGCTGTTATGCTGATTTGACATGCTGATCCACAATAAATTTTTTATCTGCATGAATCTGTAAAATCCAAAAAAGCAATAGTTAATTTGAGTTTACATTCGTTAAAAAAATCGAATTTTAAAAAATCTCTCCTACTTCTTCCAAATAAAATATTTAAGTAGAATACTTTTGTAAATACACTAAAATTGTGAACATTAGCTACCAATAATTTGCTTGAATACGTAATTTATAAAAGCAGCAATCTCCTTATAACAAAAACATAATATACCTTTCTTTTTTTACTATAAATTAATTGAGTAGAACATTTTTATAAATACTTTAAAATTGTTAACATTAACTACCAATAATATGCTTGAATATGTAATTTATAAAAGCCAATATTTTCTATTATACCAAAAAGCATATTTCTTTCTTTATTTACTATCGACTGACAAAAAAAATAAATGTGAAAATATGGTTTATACTCACAATTTTCGAACAAGCTGTACAAAACAAATTGGTGCCATCCCAAGTGAACTCCCGATAGCTCTTTATCCACGACATATGGAAGTTAGTTTTCGACATTTTAACAAACACTGGACAGACAGACACAGACACAATTCACTTTGCAAAACGAGGCACACAAGAACGTTTCAAGTAGACGATATCAAAGATATTAAAAATTGCTACCTCTTTGAACTATCGGATTCTGTTTGCATAATTGCTTTTACTGGGAATACCCTATAGTGTGGGTTAATCCTGGGTAATTCTATGAAGTAGTAAAGTACCTCAGTCGCCCCCATTGTAATGTAATAAAATAAACTAATAAACACGTGCCGTGCAATACACAAGCAATCGAAAAGGGACGGACAGGGTCTTTATTTGACCATAAAATGCAATAAATGCTCTATTATTGGAAAAAATGCATGTTTTGTACAAAAAATGCAAATTTTGCATTTTCTCCGCTCTTTACTCCTAACATATTTGAAGTTACCTAATACCACAAAATCTCATGTTATCTTATTACCATAAAAATTTAACTAATAATGTTTACTCTCTATGACCTTCCAAAAAGGTTAAACCTTATATTCTTGAAATCATGAAAAAGTTTTTATGCGATTTTGTAAATAGATGAAGCTCTTTAAACGAAAAATTTATTTAAAATTATATGATGTCACAGTGAAATCCTGTAGTCAAAAACTAACCCTTCAACCCATTATTTTTTTTACTAAAAAACATCAGGCCATCAAGAATATTAACATATAAAAAATTGAAATTTTCACTGGAAAAATGTGAATTTAATAGTTACACTATAATTAATTTAAGTTCTTAATATTTCCAATTTTTTAATTATTGTTTTCCTAGAGGCTTTGAATGGAAAGTTTCATGCTTAAAATATGTAGAACATGATACAATAAATTTATTGCCTAATACATCTTTTGAAAAATATATTTTTCTACGAGCGTGCGGGAAGTTACTACTTCCCGCACCCCTGGCACCGTGTGAAGTAAGCATTTTTCACACTAGTGCGGGAAGTAATAACTGTGGGAAATATTAACCGTATCTACTCGATTTGCCTTATTTTAATTGGAATTAGCAACCGACACCGATACGAAAAAAATACAATGTGTTTCAAGATTGGTGTCATGAGAAAAACGTTGGCATTGCCTACAAAGAAAAGATACTATTAGCATATTTTTCGCAGATTTCCAAGTCTTTTAAGCCTTCAACTTTATGGTCACGCTACTCAATGCTGAAGACCATGATGAAAATAAAAAATAAGCAATTTTTTAAGCTTGGAACATTGGTTTTAAAGGAAAACAAACTAAGACCTTGGCCAGAATGGATGTTGATCGGTTTATTGAAGAAGCGCCCGATGAAATTTACCTTTTTATAAAGGTTGTCACAATTTTTGGCACAGCGGGAGCCTGCCGCGTGAAAGAACTGACAAAAGTGTCAGTTGATAATATCGAAGACAAAAATAGTTTACTGCTAATATAAATACCTGATACTAAAACCCATGTAACAAGAAAATTCGTGGTTTGCAATGAATCCAACTTTTTATAATACAAAAAGTATGCATCTTTACGACCGGCCGGAAATCCTAATCCAAGAGTTTTCATTAATTATCAACACAGGAGATGCACCACTCAATGCGTTGGTATCAATAACATTGGAAAGATACCTTCGGATATAGCGGCATTTTTGAGACTATCCAATCCTGAATGCTATACTGGACATTGCTTCAGACGATCGTCACCTACACTACTTGCAAATTCTGGAGCCGACATGCCGGATTTGAAGAGACATGGAGGATGGAAATCCATATCGGTGGCTGAACGCTATTTGAATGAATCCATTGAAAATAAAAAAGAGATTGCCGAAGAAATTCGGTTGAAATTTCATAACAATGTTTCTCATTCGATTTCATCTACCAAAAACGTTCCTACTTGCTTTACCAGCTTTAACTAAAGCTCTATCAGCTCCAACCAGTCTTCCCTCATCACCCATCCTAGCAAAGAGTCATCGTTAGGTGCTGAAAAAGATTTTAGATCCAGTAAAAATGTGACTTGCTCTCCAATTCCAACCATACTTCTGCCCTATCACCTAGCACAGCATTGGAAATGACAAAAATAACCTTCTCAAATATCAATAATTGTACTATAAATCTAAACATGCATACTTAATTAAATTATTGTTACATATTGTTATTTCAATTTCTAAAAAACTATACCTGTATTGAAAATTATGGGTATATTTTTTTATATAATTTTATTTATGTATTAGACTTTATTAAAATAAGCCCGTAGAAAAATCTTGTTTCGAACACTTGCGAGAAGAAATTTCCGGCACTCGGGTGCTACGTTTCCTCACTTGTTACGAAAATAGCTATTGTGGTAGCGTCAAAAAGCGATCATTTTGAATTTCAGGAAAATTGTTTCTAGTTCGTCATTTTGAAATCAAATGGCAACTTGTGATATACTAAGTAAATGGAACTTTTAAGAACTATCTAATTGTATGGAAATATTATAAACAATGTTATTTGCAAAAACCAAAGTTTTAAATTACTTTTTTGGTTAATATTTTCATGAGCTCATAGCTGATATGATTTGCAAATTCGTAACCAAGAGAGTAACAGAATGGTCACTCTATGTTTTCAAAATTTAAAAATTGCTGAGACCAACTGAAATTAGCTTAACTAATCAAAATGTACAAAAGACCAATCCGAACAACGAATGCAAAAATTGGTTTAGGAAATTTCTGCAGGTCGATTTTTATCTTAAAATAATGCAAGTAAGATGTGTAACAAATATTCGAAATCTAAATGGAAATTTTTTGATATTGTTTAAAATTGATTAGAGTACAGAAACATTTTAATATTGATTTGCGACTAAACTGTAATTTTTGGTGGCGTTTGTTAGAATATGCCGCCTTTAAAGTAGCATATTCAATTTTACAAGATCTGTGAAAACAATGATAATAGGGAGAAACTGTAATTGCTGTTTTTCGGCAAACTGCCCTCTATTGGCATATCAATGAGGTACTTTTATGACAAAATAATAAAATTTATTAAGCCAAGCCTTTGTAGCAAATATTGGCTTGATCGGTCTAGTATTAACCCCGATATGTTAAAAACAATCAATAAAAAGGCTTCAAAAATATACTTTTAGCTCAAAGGATTTTGGGATTGCGAAGTTTTGTTACTCACTTAATCACATTATTTTCACAGATATATTAATCTGCTGCAATTTACCAACACTCTATATTTGCATACTAAACCTATATAGTTTTCAGTTATGTCATAATAATGTAAGAAAATTATTACAGCCTGTAAAGAGGTTGCTTGACATCTATCATCTTAACCTTAGAGAATTTGTACCTAATAGTTGCCACTAATTTCCACGCTTTACAAAGATATAATCTCAGCAGCAGTTACGATGATCCCTTGCAGATACTTTGGCTCATCTGAAGTTAAAGCCTGCTAAAGTATTGCATTATTTACACGTTTCATTACCAATATGGTTTAGATGTTCAAGGTTAGTTTGTGTTAGAGGGTTACCGGACGACGTAAACCCAACTTCAATTTTGTTAAGCTCTAGCAGCAATTCTGTTAATTTCTAGCAGCTTTTTGTAAAGTTAATTTCGGTTAGCTCATCGATAGAAGGGGTTTTAAGCTTTTTCCAGCTACGGGAAAGACCGTTTGGTATTTTTACCCACACGAGTCACCTAAATGAGAGTAATCCTATTAAATTAACTCTGAAATTCTAGTACTTAAAACCCCCCAGTGAAAAGGCATATGGCAACATTACAACTTTTAATGAATGCACGTCATATAATCTATCTTGAGTGATTAATAAGTAAACTGGCAAAACATTATATTCTAAGATTTTCTGACCTTAAAAGATGAACTTGGAATTTAAATACTTTGCTTTTATTGCCGACAATATATTATAAAAATATGTCATTCATTCAATAGGCCAGCTATCCACTCTGTTAGCCCGAGAGATGAAATCACGTTCTGTATTTCTGATGACTTGTAGTGCTATCAGCAAGCCAAGAATTGAAGACATATATTTGGACGAGGATACGACAAATTTCAACATAGATGAAGTAACTTAATTAGCAAATTATCGTTCTTGCTATTATATTTTTCTCGTTTATAATAGGAGACGATGTTCTAATGTCATCACCATACATCGAACCATGAACTTTTAGTTAAATCAAACAAATCTTGTCATCGGGAATCAAACATACTAAATCCATTACTACTCATAACATATAATCAAGTTCGAAGTTCAAGAATTCTTAGCTTTCTGTATCACTAATGAAAACATCAATCAGATTAAAAAAATCGTGCGTACCATGACCTCCACCACTGAATATCTTTGTTGGTATGATTTTGTCCATGGCATATAGTATCAAAAGCATTATTGTTCTGTTAACAAAATGTCTTTTATACTTCATTATGAAACTGTTATAAACATTAGATAGTTTTACAAAAGGATGAGCATACTTCTTAGTTAACTAAATAAACCAAGTCAGTTGAATTAGGTAATATTTTTAATTTCGTCGAAATTCTGCTTAGAATCTTTAAAAAATGCAGCAAAAAATTACCATTGTTGTTGCCGTAGCTACGAGGGGACTACAACATTATCAGCTTGACATTAATAGTTATAAATGAACTATCTAAGGTTGCAGGCGATTCATTATCATATCGAATATAAATCGTCTTTCAAAATTTCAACTACCGACGCCGACGGCCCAAAGAGATTTCATTTCCACAGATTTGATTTATCCTGAAACACCAGAAACTTTTTCATAAAATTATGGGGAGCCGATGCCATGGTAGCTGACTGTGCCTGTTGATGGTTGTAATTTTGACTTTGGCAACTTCATTATTGGGGTTCGATTTTGTGCCATACGTTCAGTTTTGGTGAAAAAGAATATTGATATGAGTGACTCTGAATCCGAGAGTGTCCTTTCGGACCGCGAAGGTGTTGCGCAAAATGTTTTCGATTCTCTACGTCCCGAAAAATCAAGACACACGTATGTGCAAACCTTTGCAAAATTTGAAGATGAATGTAAAGGGAAAGAAATCAAGAATATCAGCAATAGAAAGGTGATTCTTGCATTTTTCGAAGATTTTTCAAAACATAGCAAGCCTACGTCCCTTTGGCTATATTATTCTATGCCAGCTGCAGTTATGTGAAAAAACATGTCCATTTGATTGCGCTTTTCTCTCATTAGTTTATTTGTTTCAGTAAATGACTCTTTGTGATTCCATAAAATAATTCTTGGTAATTCGATGTAATTGGTGATGGATAATTCTGTATCAGTTTCCTTGTGGTTTGGTAGCGATATTAAAGTAACCATGATGTACTTATAGTGAGTTGATATGGCTTTAATGATAGTTCCTAAAAATTTTGGATGTAAAGGAATAACACACGAGATTTTCGTATCCTAATAAAATAATCGACCCTGGTATAATTCGTTCTCAGAAATATTTAATCAGGTATGGGTATGAGATCGGTGATGATAGCAACGTTTACCTAAGAAAAATAAATGACTTAAAAATATGTCTGCTATAAATAACTTTTTCATAAATATTTATATAAAGACGTGCTTTGTACCTTTATAAACCCATTCAGGTAGAAAAGATTGTTTTCGAACGATGCTAAAAACATGTTGATTTCAATACGAATATTGGTTGCAAGCAATGCCCTATTAACTGATTTAGGAAATAAATATATACTTTGCCTGACGTCTGGCGACAAGCAACTTTCTTTTTAATGTTGGTAGATGAGATTGGAAATTCAGTTTGTTCAACATGATAATGAAAACTGAACAACTTCGAAAGTATATCTGCAAAGCTGCCATTTGGATATTTTAATATACACTATTATTATTAATGAAAAATAACAATGGCAGACGATTATGACGCTTGTGAGGTCATAGCAGACACTTCTGAAAATGTAAAAAAAAAATTTAAAAGTTTTTTAACAAATCTGAAATTTTAATATGTTATTTATGGTAGAATTATAAGCCTATATTTTTTGGGGCAGACGTTTTCTCCGGTTATGACATCCCGGCAGACAGCGAAACCTTACCTACAGCTCCAGCATATGTATGTATAGTACTCACACTTAACTTTATTAAGCTGCATACAATTGAATATACTACTATGCATATAGAAGCTGATATAATTATAGGAACAAACATATTTACTGACGTAAGTTGGATAATGGGAAGAATGGGCACATTTATAAACAATAATAAATATCAAAGTATAAAGATAATAATTGAAATTTTAATTTGTGTTTTCCATTCGTTTAAGGCAAAATATAATTTTGATAAATCAAGATAATAATAATTATTGTTAACGCAATTTAAAAGTAATATATTTTCATATTTATATCGTTTTTGTTTTATCCTTCAATATCATCTTCGCAGTCATTTGCATCTTCGGAATCATTTTCATCTTCATGGGATTGGTTTTCATCATCTACTGAATCGGTTTCTGTAAAATAGAATTCAAATTTTAAATTGAGTCAAGCATATTTAAAGTTGAATTTACATCATTAATTACCTGGACGATCCTCCAGCAAATCGCTGACAAAACATGGAAGTTGATGAATTTTATCTTCGGAATCATTTTCATCTTCTTGGAATTGAATTTCATCATGTACTGAATCAGTTTCTGTAAAAATAGAATTCAAATTTCTAAATTGAGCCATGCATATTTAAAGTGGAATTTATGTAATAAATTACCTGAACGATCCTCGAGCAAATCGCTGACAAAACATGGAAGTTGATTTTCTTTCGAACCATTTAAATACAAATAAGCTTTCTTGCTCTATGCAACCATATTCCAGCGGGCTCAACGTAGTGGGAATTTTCTGAAAAGCATTTTTCCAAATGCTGGAAATGTAATGTGCCCTTAAAAATTGCTGGTACAGTTCACTCTTACACGGTGGTACAGTCGAACTTGCGTCGAAATTGCGTACTTTTTTATGAAAGTTTTCATTTACATCTGTAGCGTTGTAGCTAGTAGCTACAACAAAAAGCTGGAACCTGCCATCATCCATGTCCTTAGATTTTTTTGCATTGTACATTTGGCAGGTAAACTTTTGAGTAATGTTGAACCGTTCGTGTAACAGATCGTCACCTAGGGCTGCAAAAGCTGGTTGAAATTCAATTCAATTTGAAATTCAATTAGGGAATTACTAGCCAAAAGCTTGATTGGTTTTCATGATTTCACCGGGTGTGATTTCAATCATGCTTTTTTTAACAAGGGAAAAAAGACCTCTCACTTTATTAAAAAAAAAGAATTTCAACAAGCTTTTGCAGCTCTAGATGAGGTTAATTTAACAGACGATCTGTTACACAAACTGTTCAACATTATTCAAAAGTTTACTTGCCAAATGTACAATGCAAAAAATCTAAGGACGTGGATGATGGCAAGTTCCAGCTTTTTGCCAGTAGCTACAAAGCTACGGATCTAAATGAAAGCTTTCATAAAAAAGTACGCAAGTTCTGTATCACCGTGTAAGAGTGAACTGTACCAGCAATTTTTAAAGGCACATTACATTTCCAGCATTAGGAAAAATGCTTTCTAGAAAATTCCCACTACGTTTAGCCCGATGGAACTTGGTTGGATAGAGCAAAAGCTTATTTGTTTTTAAATGGTTCGAAGGAGATCAACTTCCATGTTTTGTCAGCGATTTGCTCGAGGAACGTTCAGGTAATTTATTACATAAATTCCACTTTAAATATGCTTGGCTCAATTTAGAAATTTGAATTCTATTTTTAAACAAACCGATTCAGTACATGATGAAATTCAGTCCCAGGAAGATGAAAATGATGGCGAAGATGATATTGAAGGATAAAACAAAAACGATATAAATATGAAAATATATTACTTTTAAATTGGTTAATAATAATCATTATTATTTTGATTTATCAAATTTATATTTTGCGTTAAACGAATGGAAAACACAAATTAAAATTTCAATTATTATCTTTATACTTTGCTATTTATTATGGTTCATAAATCTGCCCATTCTTCCCATTATCCAACTTGCGTCAATAAATATGTTTGTTCCTATAATTATATCAGCTTCTATATGCATAATAGCATATTCAATTGTATGCAGATTAATAAAGGTAAGTGTGAGTACTATGCATACGTATGCTCGAGCTGTAGGTAAGGTTTCGGTGTCTGCCGGGATGTTATAACCGGAGAAAACGTTTGCCGCAATAGATATAGGCTTATAATTCTATTATAAATAACATATTAAAATGTCAGATTTGTTAAAAAACTTTTAAAATTTAATTTTTTTGACATTTTCAGAAGTGTCTGCCATGACCTCACAACCGTCATAATCGTCTGCCATTGTTATTTTTCATTAATAATAATAGTATATATTAAAATATCCAAATGGCAGCTTTGCAGATATACTTTCGAAGTTGGTCTGATTTTTACACCTGTCACGCCTTAATGATTCCATACCTACCGCGGTTGAGCTTAGTTAGTCCCAGTTTCATGTATAGTAGGTAAGAGAGAGTGACTGAACCAAATTATGACTTTGGTAAAATACTTATATCCTGCCGGCCACTGGCTCTTAAACTAAAAGGTTCATGCATAAATGCAAGTAAACCTATATAAGCGGCGCGGCGGATATAGCAGATACTAAAATAAATTCCAGGGGATGATGATATTAGATCTTTATTTCAAATTAATATCATGGGGAAATTTTTTTGATATAAACAATTATACAGAGTATAAAAAATAAATAAAGTAGAGCAGGATTTCATCATATTGCGTGGAAATTTTAATGGCAGCGTCACTGAAACAAAATATTTAACACAATTGTGGAAAATTGATACTGTATTGAAAACTAAGTTGGGGTTAGGAAATTTCGATGAAATGCAATACAACATTGTTTTATTTACAATATCGACACAAACTTTTAAACTCGAGGCACATTTTGTTAATAACGTGAGCATCACCAGAAAGCGATTAATCATCGCCTGATGTATATTTCTAAGTCAGTAAAAATAATTACTGATATTGAAAATGGCATTTCTTTAGAAGAATAATTAAAATTCAGAATGTAAAAAAATCTATTTTTGCGAGTACATTAATGATGTTTTGAATGGATTTTAAACTCATTTAGGGAAATATTTTTTATTGTGTTTTTATGAGCGGTAATTTAAAATCTCATATTTTACGTCAATTTATATTAAAAATTGAACCTTGTTTATGAAGAATTTTTTATCGTCGAGGCAAAAATGGTCAAAAATAAATATTTATGATCGATTTAATAATATTTCATCTGTTTTGCTACTTAACCGCTACCTTCAAAATGGAAGAAAATTTGAAATGTTTCCATAATAAATCGCCGTTAATTTATTTTTTAAAGCTTTTGAGAATTTAATTTTCATTTCTTCAAAAATTTCCAATGCCGGTTCGTATATTAAAAAAAAATAAGAAAGCATATACCTATATTCAATGATGAAAAACACTTCACTTTTCCTTTTTATATCACACAAACAAATAGAATAATAACAACCGCAGTATTATAAGTGAACTTTTTTGGTTGTAATTAGAGGGAAACAGATGTTTTGGGAGTGGGTTCTACAGTGATGGAGTACGCCAAACAAAGAAGTCCTTGTAAAGTGACGTTCTAGGTGTTTCCATTTGTATGACCAGCGAGTGCGCTCTTGCCGTCTGCAGTGACAGACTATCCAGATCCTGGATCAGCAGGTATTCAGCAGCTTTGGGTTGTGCTTAGATGTGTGAGCAATATTCTAAGCATGGTCCATTTGCGCTTTGTAGAGCAATAGTAACTGCTGCGCTATATATATTTTTTTGTTGCGAAATAGCGCCCCAAGCTTCTGCGAGGCTGATTTTGCGACGTTGGCAACGTGGTCATGACAGGACATATTGCTGTTGACCGGGGCACCCAGCATCAGCAGTCCGATTGACGAGGAAGATGGAATGGTCGATACTGCCCTACTGATATCAGGGCCCGCCGTATTGGCTATTGGCTTTCTGTATACATGGCTGCTTGGGTTTTAATTGCTCTGAACTGGACCAAATTCCTCTCGCTCCAATTTCGTTCTTTCTCCAAATCTTGATTAATTATTGTAATATGCTCCTATCTACGATGTTAAGTCTCAGGCGCTGGTAAAGGTTTTTCTGATCTATATTGGGAGACAAGAGTACTGTGATCTGCAAAACTGTAAAGAGGATTATTGGTTTCGGTCAGCAGGTCACTAATATAGATGAGGAATAGAGTTGGTGAAAATATTGCGCCTTGGGGCACCCCCGCGTTAATAGTGAATTTGTCTGAGATGTGTCCATCCATGCAACGTGCAGAGATCGGTTCTTAAGGATGCTGAGATGTCAGCTGCAGAGAGACGCTGGCAGTCCGAAGGATGGCAGTTTGTTGAGCAGTCCATCATGCCAAAATCTGTCGAATGCCTTCGAAATATCCAACGCAATCGCTCGAGATTCTCCGTAGATCTCAATTGCCCTACTTCATATATGAATTACATAGGATACTATATATTCGGTCGATCTATGTTTGTGGAAGCAGTATTGGTTATCGCGAGTTATTCTGTTGGTTATCGAGATACTTGAGTAGTTGCTGATTGACTACATGCTTCATGACTTTGAAGATTATTGAGAGCAAGGCAGTTGGGCGATAGTTGGAGGGCGTTGAACAAGTAGCACTTGGGTGACTTTCCAAAAAGATGGGTAAATCTCTTTTCGGTAAGACAGAGAAAAAATTCCGAAAAAAAATAAATAGTGTTAGTTTGTTGGCGCTGTTCCTTAACACGATGACAGGTATTCCATCTGGTTCAGATATTCAATTAAGGATACAATGCTCATGTATCATCAAAATTTTGAACAGTATAAGATATCAAAACATTAAAGCTTGGGAATATATCCAAAGTGGTGCTTCAATGTGTTGAGCTTATTTTAAAAGTAGTTACTTTGATTTAGGTTAATTTTTGTTAAATTTAGTAATGATTCTTTAAAATAAAAATATTTCACTAACGCCTATCGTGTATGTCTAAACTCTTAAACGATTTACTTCAAAATATTTTTTAATTTTATTTAAGTGACTAAACTGGCTTTTGGGGTCATTCTCTTATCTTCTAAGGAGATGTTTCCATTGCTAAAATATTCACAATCCTCATCCTAACATTCATAGATAATTTTTAGAAATTAACTTAGAAAATACTGAAATGATGATTTACCATAAGCAATGATCCGGATATACGGCTATAAATTTAAATTTTATTTAACTTTTGATGTTAATTTCCAAATTAAGAGTGATATAGAGATTATTCGCTTCTGTTGCTGCCATTGGTAAAAACCATGTATGCCATATACAGCACTAAATAAGAACATCACAAAGAGCAATAGACATAACTAGACTTGGAATCACACTTACAATGGATTTTATAATCCGTAATGAACCAAGCCTTAGTTTGGGTTAAAAATTAACCGACTAAACAAGCGGAGCTCTGGTGATTGACTCAGACCGAAGGTTTACCATATATTTTGAAACTGTGCTTTAGAATCAAAATAAAAAATTGAGATATTAGAAGCAGGACAAACGCCTTGGATATAGTACAGAAAAGGCATAGATTAGATAGTGATAGGCAGAATATATAACTTAACGTCTCGAATACGTTTGGGTATAGGAACCTGCAGAGCAAAAATCCAATTAAATAAACAGAATCATAGGTCACTCCAAATAAAAAAAAAAATTAATTGTGAAAAATGGTAGTTCTTTAGAGCAGCCCGTATAGTACCGGCCTTGAATACAGGGACATTTCAGTGGATAAAGAATCATGCCAATTGTGGCTATTTTTAAAAGTTGTAGAAGTATATTATTGCGGTGCATATTATAAATAAGGAGGAACCCTTGAAATTTTCAAATAATAGAAGGCAAAAACGCTTGTGTTACACTTCCTAAATTCTGGCCTGAAATATACTTACTGGAAACCCTTTGGCTTTTGTTACCGACCTAATATAGCGTTTCGATATGACATTTCAAATATTCCATCAAAATATTTGGGACTAGCCCATCTTCATTTCTGCTCAGTTTTCATAGCTTCTTAGTGCAGTTAGGAGTACAGACCCTAAAATAAATTGCAGGATCCATAACGGGTAAATTTTTTTTGCGGCATTAAACTTTTATTTCAAACTCAAATCATGAGGAAAATTTATTTAATATAAACAAATATACTAAGTATAAAATCTAAATAAAGTAAATCGGGACTTTGTCATATTGCCTTAGAGTTTTAATGGAATTGCCACTGAAGCAGAATATTTAAGAGAATTGTGGAAAATTGTTACTGTATTGAAAATTAAGTTGGGATTTTGAGCTTTCGGTAAAATTAAATACAACACTGTTTTATTTACAATATCTAAACAAAACTTTTAGACTCGAGACACATTTTAATAACAACGTGAGCTTCAGCGGAAAATGATTAATCATCTCCTGATGTAAGCAGTCCTTTAAAAAAATAATTAGAAGCCAGAATGTAAATAAATCCATTTTTGGGAGCAAATTAAGGATGTTCTGAATCTAATCGGGAAATATTTTTTTACTTTGTTTTTATGAGCGTTAATTTAAAATCTAATATTTTACTTCAATTTTACTTAAAAATCGAACCTTGCTTATGAAAATTTTTTTATCGTGGAGGCAAAAATAATCAAAAATAAATATTTAGGATGCGTTTGATAATATCTAATCTATTTTGCTCCTTAACAGCAACCTTCAAAATGGAAAAAAAATTAAATTTTTTTATGATAAAAGACCGTTAATGAAACATCCTTCTTTATTTTTCTTTTAAGCATTTGAGAATTTAATTTTCTTTCCTTTAGAAATTTCCAATGCCGGTTTTTACACTTAAAAAAGGAGAAAACGTGTACCTATATTCAATGATGAAAAACACTTGGTTCCCTTTTTAAGGATACACTGTCGCGGGTAACAACAAAATGTTGAACAGTATTAACTATCAAAACGTGGGATTTCAATGTATGGAGCTTATTTTAAAAAAACAAATTTTGCTTGGGTTAGTTTTGATAAATTTTTAAATGATTTTCTATAATAATATAATAATAACTAACTAAAAAATAATAACTAACTCCTAACATGGATGTTCAAACAATTTCCTAAAAAATATTTTGTAATTTTATTTAAGTGACTCTAAACTGGCTTTGGTGATCTTTATCTCATTTTCTAAGGAATTGTTTCTATTGCTAAAATATTTACAGTACTTATCCTAACACGTTCCATAGATAATTTGGCGAAATAAACTAACAAAATATTAAAATGTTGATTAACCATAAGCGATGAGCGGGATATACGTCTATAAATTAAAATTTTATTAAAACTTGAGGTTAATTTCCAAAGTAGTAGTGACATAGGAAGTATTCACTTCTGTTGCTGCCATAAGTTTTAAAGAAATGACCCAGTTAAAAGAACAGCAATATAAACCAAACTCATTAAAGCTGCAAAAAGTATTTACATTTTTGCATAAGGAGTGATTTGGTGCGTGTAATGCGCAAATCTTAAACGCGCACGAGTTCGTGATTGACTACGTTTATCAAGTTCTGAAATACAAGTTAGGCGGAAGTCATGCGCTTTCAATCTATTCAAGCGGTTTGACGCCATCTACCATGCATTTAATTATTAATTGTCCTTCAAACATTGTTAAACTTACAGCCATAGCGTGTATCTTAACAACCTATTAAAATCTTACGTGTAGTTTAATTGGGTTGTGTTACTAAAAAGGAGCAACTAAAATATAGAATGGAGAGGCAAGACGCTTCTACAAATTTTAAGAAAAATAATATTAAGTCTAAATTTAAAGTGTTTAAAAAAATTGAAGTTTGGTATACCTAAAACTATTATAATGCTATTCACCACACGAAAATTTTGGAGGTGAAGTGATACCGCACCATTCCGCTGTTGCAGAGATTAGCGGCGTTCACACTTAGACTTAACCACGCATTTTTGGAACGTCCCATTCGAATTGCGCGGGTATAAACGAGTGTGTGAATGGTTAAGACAAGCAATGACTAGATCGCATGATGAGCCGGTCGATCAAATCGCGCGGGACTAGTTGGCTGGTGTTTAGTTCTGGCAAATTGTTGGCGCGCGGCGGTTTTGTTATTTTTTTGCAAATATGGCAGACACGCGATATTGGTCGAAAGATTATATGATTAAGTTCATAGAAGAATATAAATCACATCCATGTTTGTGGAAAATACGATCCAAGGAAGGATATTTTTTTTCCGTTCCTGTATAAGTGGCATGCCCGTATAGATTCCGATCTTTTTTCCATTTCTTGATCCATTCAGATCTTATATAACGCTTTTTGCTCTTCTTTTGTAACATTTTGTTGTAAGTATACGTAGTAGCGATGACAATAATTCATTTCTTTCCGACATCCATCCTTAGAATAAAAATTATATTAATACAATTTGTCAAATTTTACCAAAAATTTCAAATTTACCTGAAAATCCAAACGCCACATCGATCACGCGAGATACAAGCCACTTTTGGTGTTCACACACACGGGTTATGCCCTTGCAGTTTAAGCCGTGAGAAAGAATGAAGGATAAAACCGTGTCTATTCCTATTGCAACGATCTGGGCGCGCCACGCTCCACTCCTCTCTCCCGAACTCGCGATTGGAGCGGGACGTTCCAAAAATGCAAGATTGAGTCTACGTGTGAATGCCGCTATTGAATGGTTTTCGAGTACTAAATACAAACCTTGAATGGTTTTCGAGTACTAAATACAAACCTTACCTGCAAAACATGCATTAAAAATAGCAGAAACTATCCTAGATGCTCTGTAACCCTCTCACAATACTTCATGGGTTCATGAACCATAAATAGACTACTGACTGGTTATATAACAATATGGGGAAACCCTCTTTAGCGTATAAATTAATGACGTGGTGGTCAAAGGTGATGTTTAAAATGAAAGTGCTAATGGTAAAACACTATCGTGGTTAAGTACAATTGGGATAAAAAGATCCACGCCTATGGGAGCAGTAGATGCTTTTTTTATGTGTCACCATTGTATATGCTGATACAGTGAGAGGCAAGAATGGGATAGTATCGAGTGCCTTTCGGACAGAAAGCTGAAATCTAAGTACCTTTATCGGATTTATATAAGCTTGAACCAGACGGCTCCTTGAGGTACTCTTAGAATACTCCTAGAGCCTTACACGTAGTGGTGCAAGATTTGTTACTAATATTTGATGAAGCGGATGTTGGGACTGTTTTGGGTAGCAACTAAGGAAAAGTATAATATATTTCAGCATTGTAGGTCGGGTTAGTCTTCAGGGTACTCATTTCAACATCGTATGTGAACTACTAAAACTTAACAATAATTACATGAAGATCAGCAAAGATGACCCATCGGTATGTACATCTATCTACTAGCTGTTAGAGGTTTCCTGTATAAAATGGAGAAATATGGAAAAGCATACCTGGTAGACTCTCTGGAACAGAGTCAGAAAATAATTTTCACTCCGAGCACTTATAGGATTGAGAAAAAGAGCACTGTTAGCTTGGCTAGATTATGCCTTATATCACTTACTTGTTAACCTACATTTTTAAGCACACGTGTTTAAAAATATTCTCATATATAATATAACGAGTGCATTGAAAATTATCGGTAATTTTTGGGAAATCAGCATGAATGCAATTTGAGCCAGAAAAAGCATGAGTGCACGTAGTGCACGAATGCTTTTGCTTGCTCCAAATTGCATGAATGCTGATTTCCCAAAAATTAGCCATAATTTTCAATGCACGAGTTATATTCGTAGGAGAATTTCATGAACCAAATTTGCAATGAATGAAAATTTAACGTCGTTGTCACAAAAAAGTAGCTGGTGTCATATTTTCATAGATAAGGTGGAATTAAACATTACTAATTATGTCCTTAGCACCTAAATAACAAAATAACTTTTGTCAAACAAGCAAGAAATAATGTCACGTTTCGGCAATATTTCGATGGATAATATAGCCCAAAATATCGCAAATTTAACGCCAGTAAATACTAGACGATCTAAGTCGTCTATATGGTTGCAGTTCCAATTATTTTGCAAAGAAAAGGCATATGTTTTGGACCGGGACACATCTGAAGAACATTTAGTGGTAATAATTAAGGATTGGGCATCCAATATGAGAAAAAAAATGGTGATGAATATAAGGAAGCCGTTGTAAAAACTCTGTGGAACGTAACTGCGAAATTATTAAAAGAAAAGTACTTCAATGAATACGGTAGAAAAATAGACCATTTTACTGATATTTCCTTCAAACCTGCAAGAGATGCTCGAAATGCTACCAGAAAAAATGGTACAAAAAAAGGCCGAAAAAAGATCAACCAGCGCGGTAGCCTTTAATTCTGGGCAGTTTTTGAAAATGGTCAACTTATGGGATGAAAACACACCGGAAGGGCTGCAGAAGAAGTTTTTCCATGTTGTTTCTTATGAGCTTGCTTGGCGTGGCGGTGAAGCTGCAAACTGTTTATTAGAATTTTTTAAGGAGGATGGTTTGGGTCGACTTGAATATAACCCAATTTTTTCGAAAACTGCCCAAGGTGGAGCTCGACATTTAACAGACAGTAAGTGGTTGATTCAAAATAAAGTAAACCTTGATATCTGCCCTGTAAGACTTTTTAAAAAACTTGTTTCTAAGCGAGGACCTAACATTAAAACGAATAGATTCTTTTTGACAGCAAATCCTCAATGGCAAGAAAACGGTAGATGGTTCAAAAATTCGCCGATTGGACGAAACGAAATTTCTAAATGGACAGCAAAATCGGCTGAAAAGGCAGGAATAACATCAGATAGTAAAGTTAAGTACACCAATCATTCGCATAGATCAGCAGTAGTTAGCCATTTATCACAAAAGGGAGTTGATGCTTCAAGAATAGTGAAAATGACAGGTCATTCGAATATAAGTTCAATCAAAGCTTATCTGCAATTAAATTCAGAGTTTCACAATACACTTGTGAGTGCAATGAGGGAAGCCGGAACCTCCATCGAAGGACCAATGGAGGCGCCCCGCCCCATCATCCCTCGACATCAAATAGAAATCCCATTGTTATTAATTATAACAACTGTGTTATTAATTGCCAAAATTTGAATAATAATAATTTTATAGATTTGTTTTTCTGAAATAAGCTGAACTAAATGAATGCTTTGCTTATTTCTTTATTTCATTGAATATGACTTTGACAGAAAAATTATCGCGATAATTTTTGTGACAGAAAAATTATCGCGATAATTTTTTTTTAACAATCAAATAACTATGGTGACACCTACCAAAATAGTAATTTTAATTGTTAAAATATACATTTTTGCGGTGAATGAAATTCTCATTATAACTTTTTTTGAACAGATGGAAGATGATGTCAATTTGATAGCACACTTTGATATGACAGATGAGGATGACGCAATAAGTACTTTTCAAAATTAGTATTGAAAAGGAGATTTTAAAACGCGTGTGATATTAGTCGTTTTCTTAAGAATTCAAATAACGCTTTTTGTGTTATTTTTATCCAATGTTGTAGGAAAAATAGTGTATGTTACTTGTGTGGAAGTACGTTTTCAACCTCGGAAGATTTCCTCACTCAGCTCAATTCTAAAGCAGAACGTCGTTTAAAAGCTAAGCAAATACTTTCAACACTTGTTATGTAATATATATTTCAACACTACTGTTAAAAAGTTAATTGGAGCCCACATACGATTTTACTTGCTTTTTAAAAAATTCGGGAAGTGCTTGTGAGTCGTTTTTTTTTTTGATGGACGTGGGAAAGATAGTGTACATTTCTCGTGGAAAAGTACGAGCTCAACCTCGATTATTTTCTGCACTCCGCTAATGCTTCGCCCTAAAAACTAGCATTTTTCAACACTTGTTATATCATATATATTTTAGCCTTTCAACACTTGTTATGTAATATATATTTCAACCTAGTAATGAAATGTTAATTTTTAATACTAGTGTGATATTAGTCGTTTTCTTAGGAATTTACAAAGTGCTTTTTATGCAATTTTTGGAGGTCGTAGGAAAAATGGTGTACATTAGTCGCACGTTTTCAGCATTGGATGATTTCGGCACTCGGTTAACGCCTCGTGCAAAAAATCTAGTCATTCATCAAGAAGTAACACATTAGTAGTGAAACGTTAATTTCAATATTCGTGTGATATTAATTGATTTGTTAAGAATCTACAAATTGCTTTTCTTGTCTTTTTCATAGAAAGTCGTGGGTAAAAAATAGTGTACATTACTCGTGTTAAAGTGCCTTTTCAGTATTGGATGATTTCGATACTTAGTTAACGCCGCGTTCAAAAATCTAGGCATCTAAAAAATAGCCAACACTTGTTTTATTTTTATATATTTATACCCTAGTGGTGAAACGTTAATTTCAATACGCGTGTGATATTAATCGTTTTCTTAAAAATCTACAGAGAGCTTTTTCTGTCATTTTCTTAGGAAGTCGTAGAAAAAATGGTGTGAATTTCTCGCCTGAAAGTACGTTTTCATCCCTGGAGGATTTCAGCACTCAGCTATCGCCACTTGCTAATAGCCTTCTAGTACTCTCAATACTTGTCATATGATATACAATTTCATAAGTTTTCTGGTTTCAATTGATTTTCTCTGTGGTACAAGTTGTTAACTAGTCGTTCAATAAATAGACAGTTTCCAAGTATTTTTTTTAGGAAAGGGGCTCCATATGAGATTGATATTTTCACATATTAAGTCTGAGCATAAACTATGTCAGTCATTTCTAACATTTTTCTGGGCAGACTGATATTTATATCAAAAGCAATATTGCAATGTTCATTTTTTGCATGCTCTAGGAGTTTTTGAACAACGAATTTAAGCAGAAAATTCTTAGAGCCTGTAAAAAGATTTAATGCTTGTATTTGGTGGATCAGCAAAATATTCAATATCTTGGTCGTATAAAGAATAGATCTCCTGACTTACGTGACCTACCTCTGGACCAAATCCATCGAGAGCTACGGCGAATGTAGTTCAGTGGCTTTCGAAATATCCATGGAATTTGATGTGGCATGATGGATTGTTAAGCAAATTGACAGCATACGGACTACCACCAGCTCTGCTTTTGCAGCTTTCCAATTTCTTGAGGAAGCGAAACATCCGAGTTGGTATTGATGGACATCTCTAGGGGGAATTTAAAATCAATGCCGGAGTTCCTCAAGGATGCATATTATCTCCTACACTATTCCTGCTCTATATCAACGATCTCTTAGACATGACAAACAATTCTGTCTACCGCTTTATAGACGACAGCACTCTTATATCATCATTAATATCGCCGACTCCAATGACCGCTGCTCGTTCTCAACGTGGGCGAGAAAATCAGATTACTGCCATCAATGAGAATATGTACGCCATCGTGGAATGGGGTGAGGAAGACAATGTCCAGTTTAACGCAGGAAAGACTCAAGCAGCTGTCTTCTCAGAAAAGCCACACAACAGGACCTGACGTATCAATGACAGGACAAACACTGATACTGACTAGTCTGGCCTCATCCATAAGCTTGCTGGGCATCAACGTAGAAAACAACATGTCCTGGCATAATCAATCACGTCACTAAAACCGCCAAGGCAGCAGCACAAAGCTAGGAGCACTCTATAGAGCAAAAAAACTGTATACACCTAAACAGCTCTTACTGTCATATAAGCTCCAGATAAGACCATCTTTGGAATACTGTTCCCATGTGTAGAGCTCGGTACCCAAACACTTGCTCAAGATATTGGACTCCATACAGAGGAGAGCAGTCTGTCTTGTGGATGACCCAGAGTTGACTAAAGACCTCGATAGCTTTGAACATCGAAGTAGAGTGGCCGATCTATCTCTTTGCTATCGGTACTACTACGGAAGATATTCGAACGAGCTAATACTTATAATTCCGCCTAAAGTTGTGCCAAACAGAAACACCCGGCAGATACAAGCTACTCATCAGCATACGGCTCAGTTGCGAACACCTAGAACGTCGCTGTTATGGGACTTCTTTATCTGGAAGACTGCCTCGCTCTGAAATGGACTTCCGAGTAACGTCTTTCCCGAAAACTATAATCTACAGAGCTTCAAGTCCAATGTCAACCGTCTGCTTCCCACACGCACCGCTCGTTGAGTGGTATAGGATTTTCCTTTTATATGAGTGCCGAACATAAAAAACATTGAGTGTCAAAAATAGATCAGCAAAAGTACTTAATGGATTAGGTAAATATCCAATATTTTGGTGGCGCAAAGAAAATTAGATCAGCAAAAGTACTAAATAGATTAGTAAAATTCTCAATATTTACTAGGGAACAAGGAATAACCGAGGTGCAAAATTAGATCAGTAAACTAACCCAAACCTTCCATATTTAATATTTTTTCACTCGGTTGCTACCATATCTATTTTGCTGATCATTCACACGCTTTACTTGAAAAAATTTATTCCATTCGATTAAGCTGATGATCAAATAAAATAATTTAATGGGATTAAATAACTCAATCCTTAGATTAAATTATTTAATCGGCGGCTTAATCGAATGGCAATCAAAATAGTTTTGCTACCAAAATGGATGAACGAGCAGCCGAATACATAAGATAACAGCTGAGATGTAATTTAAGCAGCGGATTAAATTATTCGATCATCAGATTTTTGTCAGTAAAACGGATGAACGAGCAGCAAAATAGATAGGATAGCAGCCGCGTTGAAATTTAAGGTGTGAAGTAAGAGATTACATACATAACAAGTGTTGAAAACGTGCTTTCACATGAGTAATGTACAAGGATATCCGGGCCTTATAAAATTTTTATTTAAAAAATGGGAAATTATGTTAAAAAGGATTGTTTTTGGTTAGTTTTACTTACTTTTAGACATGTTCATAAAAATAATTAAAAATTACCTATGGTTTTAATTTCGCTGATCTAATTTTGCTGCTCGTTCATCCATTCTGCTTACAAAAATATTTGTATTACCGTTCGATTAAACTGATCAAAAATTTAATATGAAGATCGGATAATTTTATCCCTTAGTGAATTAGTATAATACGAGTTTCCTTTCGCTACACCCAATATTGTTGTTACGGGATACGTTCGCTACGATGTCAAAATTTGACTTAAATTTGCTTTCAAAGGGAAGAATAATCACAATACTTATTGGGGGGTAAGAAATAGTATGTGACAGCAAACGGAAATTGAAATAATGTTCAATAAAATTCTACCTTTAATACCCAGAGGTACTAAAAGTGGCATTCCAATTTTAAAATTGTTAATTAAACATTATAGGAAATATTTATAGAATTATTCAACAAATTTTAATATATCGTTCAATATAGGCTTTGAAAACTTCTGTCAGAGAATTTATTTGTGTAAAATACGTTTTATTAAATGTTTTAAAACAAGTAATATTTGTCCACTTGCTGTGATAAATTTAAAATTATCTCTCAATCTAATGACTGTATATTTTATATGTCATCTGAGCAAATTCAAGATAGTGATTTTTATAAATTATTTCACATGATACTGAAATAGTTGGACACTACATATAAAGCAGCAGAACTTTTATTAGCATTGGGTTCCATAAAGGGTCTTTTCGTTAAAAAAATATAATCAAGCTAATTATATACCTAATAGAAATGATTATGATTATGTATGATACATTTTTTTAAAGTATGAATTTCTTAATTTGCCAAAAAGGTTTATTTTTATAGAAATTTTAATGTTTTTTAGCAGTATATGAAAAAAAAAATATTGTTAAGAAAAAAATTAATCTTTTTTATGGTGAGATTTACTTAACAGGCAAGTAATGGAAACATACGTTTTATTAAATAAATGCATTTTTCGAACATCTTTTGACCAAGTGGTCAAATAAATGAAAACATGTTTGAAGTTATTTTGTCAAATACTTCTTAAAAATATATTTTTACAGCCTATAAGTTTTGATTAGGAAATTTAGGTTTTAAAATTATTTTATAGATCAGTTTGTCAACTAAGTTTAATTTACAATTTTATTCTAGATTGTGACAAACTTTATAAAGATCTTTTGAGCTTTGAGAAAGTTGTATAAATGCCTATTATTGAAAATAGTTAGTATCCAGGTTAAACCACCAACTTCCTTTTTGTTACCAATTCATTGTATATGCATTTTTTTCTCTCTCTGGTTTTTCTACTGGGGCAACCAATAAAACTTCCTACACTCTGACCCTGCAATTCTGAGCGTATAGTTGACCGCTATTTTAAACATATTTTTAACATTTTCTTTTATGCTGTAATAAAAACAAAAATTATTACCTGGGTTTGTTAACCCTCAGAGAGTTGACCTGGATACGTCTATGCAAGTTCATTGCAGTGTTATAAGCGTAATCCACTTCTATAAATAACCTTGCGTACTATCGAAGTTGTTGTATAATGCACATAAGACAGTACAGCCTCTTTTATCCTTGGGTATTATAGCAGAGATTTACTTATAAAAAATATATTAAATGTCATGCTAATTACATAGGTATAATAAGGAACCTACTAGAAATGAGCGATATAACGTTCTAATAGAAACGTGACTTTAAATGCAAATTTTATAAAAAAAAGCAATCCTGTTTAAAATTACTTAAACATATTGTAATTTATAAATGAATGGCATTGAATGCAATTTTGCGAGCTATTTTTTTAAGTAGCAATTTCTTTAACCGCTACGTACCGAAGGAAGCACTACACAGAATTTTGTTGTCAAATCACGAAACCCATTTTATTATTAATTTATGTAAGCAAATTTGTAAAAGTATGCTTAAGCTTACTTGAGATATTTTTGGACTACAATAAAATATGTAAAATAAATAAATGGGCTAATGTCTTTCAAGATGTTCGAAATGTCCACCATCACATTTAATACAAGAAGAAGCAAGGCAAATCTTTTTTCTCAAAACATTCACTTCTTAAATATTTTGGGATATGATTAAGATTTAGACATGCGGTTATCACTGGATTTCCTATTTTTCAACCTCTTTCCATTTAAATTTAGAAAAACTGCTTTATTATATTTTAAATTTCCGATAAAATGGGAAAAGTTTCGACTTTTTTTACTATAGCGGCGACAAAATTATTTGATTTTGTTATCTTTGTTTTGCATTTTATTAAACAGGGAAAACTCCTTTAATCATTGAAGTGATTCAAACAATATGACATTTGTTCGTAGATATTAGCCTTCACCCACCTCTTATTTGAAGAGCAAGCGCAAAATGTCCCTAACTAATTTTTTTTTTCATTAAGATTTCAAAAATTACATTTTTAGGATAGCTTTAGTATGTATTTTTTGGTACAATCTCCAAGTATTAAGTTTTAGAGAGTTCGTTGCGCCCCTTAGCGGACGACTTACAAACTTGCATATCATTTCCAGCGATTTCCTTTCGCCAATTTTTTACACATAAAAATTACCTGAAAGCTTTAGGTCTAATAGTTTCTGAGATATAGCCGGAGTACTTTCTTATTCGGAATCACGGTATATATGACCTTATGACATGTATAAGCTAATATTTTTTATATTCTTGAATATAGAAAAAATGTTTCTCTTTGTGTTACATTTCTAACTTTAAGGAATATCTTTATTCTTAGTGCATTGACATAGAAGTTGAGTCGACCTTCACGATAAAGGACGCACGCTTTAAGCAGGTTTTATTTCCTAAAATTTATTGGTGGTTATGCTAAAACACCACAACTGCCAAAAGACTTGCCATTGTATTCTCAACTTTGCACAGGTGATGGTTGCATTATCTTAATATATTTTAACAAAGTTGTTCTTGTTGCAGGTTTTGAGAAAGTATCTCATTATAAGGTAAGCAGTATTAGTTATTTTATCTTATTAATATTTGCTGTTTTTATAATTATCTATTTTGGTGATAACAAAATTGGAATTAGATCAAAATGTTCAAGAAATATATTTTCACAGTAACTTAAAGACAAGAGCCCTTTAATTAAAAATAGATGGGCTATCAGGAAATATATTGCAATGAATTACTTAACAACATTCTTCTGTTGTAGATGTGGCATATTTAATATTATCATTATTGAGGTTCTATCTTCTGGCTCTGTGTACTAAACAATATATGTTAATTTTGCCTTATGCAATTCTTTACATTCAGAAAACACTCCTCATTTACAGTGGATCACAAAAATCAATCTTCTCGGAAATGTAATCCTCTCTCTCTACACTGATAGCCATCAGTCTAATTTTCTTTATTCATAGAGTCTCGCCCTTTGTTTTTAATAAAAAATTGCTTAAATTACTAATAAAGGTGCCTTATATTTTTTACAACAATTAATCGCTTGCTTGGCTTTAGTGCCTCTTACGATGGTAACATTATTTATCCAAAACATTCTTCAATCTCCCCCCCATTATTTTTTGAACGAATCAAGTTAGGAAATTGAAATCTGGGATCGAGTAAAAATTAATTAACCGCTACGTTTTAGTATCAAATTGACACATAGAAAATTCAAAATTGCCGCTAGGCGGCATTTGGAAACAAAATTTGTAAACATTTTAAATTTCACATATTTAAAATTAACTTAAATTTGGTTTATATTAGGCACTTTTGATATATTTTCGAGGTTATACAAATATAACGTTGGTACTATTTCGTTGTCTAATTGTACTAAAATCATTGTTACAATTTATTAATTTAATTAATTATTCTTGATTATGGTTCGCACAGACGTTATCCGGTTGGGGTAGGCTCATCTATTGCTTATTTTCTTATCTGTTCTCGAAATACGTATTTAAATGTGCAAAATTTCATGCTACATAGTGCGGATTTAGTACTAGCGAGTTTAGTACGCTTTTGAATTTTTTTTGAAGGAACACTTGGTTGAGGTGGATGGGCCACGGCCATGTCACCTTTTTACGGTCATTGGGTAGAACCAGTGGATAGCTCGACATCTGGAATTTTTCAGACCATCTTACAGGGATTTTGAGCTAAGGGTATATAAATAGGTTCTTGCATATCTAATCTTTGGTTGCCTGTTGCCAGACTGCGAAAGTCACATGGAATAGAGGTTAAAAAATTCCTATAAAACCCTCGGTGTTAGAAATCTAACACCTTGAATTGAGGTAAATATTTAACAGTATTTAAATAATGTGTTCATGAATTTAATATTCCTAAAGAGCAAAACTTATATTTTCTCTTAAAATAGTCTATATGGCTAAATACCATTAAGTCACGTTATCATCTAGTTGCAAAGTGGTTTTAATATCTCTGATTATACTTAAAATGTTATCTATAATCTAACAAGTTGTAAATTAGAATTTTTTTCCATTAGATTACTCTTTGATTTGACCACTTTAGTCAAACTTCTATTTTAAACATAGTTTTTAAAGCTTTAGTTAAACTATAAATATCTTTTAGGGATAACCTACTAATTATTTTCACAATTTATAGTAATTTTGCTATTCGTACTGTACTGGGCTTCATTACATTGTTAAAAATGCCTGTGTAGCCACATTTTGGGTCACTTCACCAAATTTAATTTTAAAGTATTAGAGAAATTACTCTCTATAAAATGATATTCTCATTTTGGGGGGTTATCAATGTCTTATATTATATTATATATTTTTGATATTATTGCAAGATAAAATTAGGGGTTAGTGATTTAATAAAATGTATCTCGCTGTATAGAGATCGTATCAATGAACTTTTCTTTCGCTTAAGTAATTAAGCTCAAGCAATTAATCATTGACTGGGGATTATATTGCTGTGCTGGTCACAGGTACGGCCAATGAATTGTGTCTAGTGTTTTAGACGTTTTATATTTTTAGGGTTTTAATTTTACCTTTTCCACTCTTACTAGCTGTAAGAGTGGAAGTTAATTGGGTTACATCATTTTGAGGCTCGAAGCGAGTACTTTATAATCCATAATAATTGGTCAGTATCTTCACTGAATAGGAAATGGCGGCATTTTAAATGCTTTTATCTAAGAGAAAAAAAAATTACTGATTCCGTTCAAAAGAAGCTGGAAATGAAGACGCTGTACTTTTTGACACATAAAAAGGCTGTCTGAGATTTCTTGACGAATATTTTCAAGATCAGTGATGTCGATATTTTGGCAAACATTTAATATCTTTTAACGTAACTCCAGAAGAGAAGTAGGTTCCATCTAAAATACCTTTGGTTTCAAGTACCCCCATCAAAAGAATTCCAACGGAGTCAAATCAGGTGACCGAACCGGCCCCGTCCCTAGGGCCGCTACCACTAATTCAATGACCATAGAAAATAATATCTAAAAAGTTACGTACATTTCTGGAGTAATGCGGAGAAGATCCATCAATGATTTCAGGGACGGTGGCATTTTCCAGCATTTTCAAATACAATTATTTTCCTGGGAAGTTTCGTTCGACGCATATAGATCCTCTGGTTTCTTAATATTCCAGCCCAAACATTAATTTTTTGTAAATACGGGATATAGATCTCCCGAACAATATACGAGTTTGCGTCAATCTAATACTGAAAATTTTGTTTATGCACTTTACCATTTAAAAAAATCCACATTTGTCGCTGAAACAGATGTTGCGAAGCCAGGTAGATTGTTCCGCAATTATTTTCATTATTATTTCACAAAATTATTTTTTTTGTATCTGGGTTATCTTCGGTTAACTGATGTACCATTTGGATCTCGTAAGGGTGAAATTTATTGGTTTCCCCGCAGTAGAAGGAAATTTTTCATAGACATGCGCGAAATGGAATATAGATTGATGAAGAAAGACTACCATTTCACTAATCATACTAATTTGGCTTTCTTCGGAGATATGTGGATGACCTGCTGGCTATTTGCTACTCCCGTTATCTGTTACTGCATATGTTGTTACAATTTCCCTAAGATATCTTCTACAGATAGGCCGATCTGGGAAACGACCATTGAAGATTCTATCAATTTCATGAAAATTACGCGTTGCGCCATAAATAATAATTTTATTGCTTCTGTTTTTTTTATAATGTGCGAGAACTACCCATTTTAAAGACACTGTTGAAAACCCAAACACCATCTAAAATATTTTAGCCTGATAGCACTAACATGTTCGTTAAATTCTTTCAATAAAATATTTTTGTCATTGTCAACAACAAAATGTGTTTGAGACGAAACCTGCTTCTATTCTGGATTTCCGTCAAAGAACAATAAACGTTTGCTAAAATGCCAACATCGTAGTATTCGAAAATATTCGTCGTGAAATGTGACTCACTTTTTGCATGTCAAGAGATACAAAGCGTTCATTTCCAGCATGTTATGAACCGAATAAGTAAGACCCTTACTTTTCTTTCTCCATTTTGTAGTTTGAGTGAAGATACTGAACTAATGTATAAAATACTCACTTAAAGCTTTCAAATGATGTAGTGTCCCTTACAATTTAAAATTTTATTTCAAAATGATGCCTAATGGCCATTTTGTGTTATTTATTTCTCAATTTGATACTACAACGTAGCTTTTACTATAGCTATTACTCGATTCCAAGTTTCAATTTTCTAATTTAAATCGTTCAAAAAAATAAAGGATGGAGAAGGATAGGGGGCATTAAAGATAAGCACTTATTATTTGAAGGGTAAACATCATAAACATTTAAAATTTATATTGGTTATAGAGAAATAGATTGGAGTGATTTCAATATTATGTGGCAATTATTAGCCTTTATCATTTATTCAACGATACAGACACTGAATACGCTGAAGTAGTTAAAAAACTATTATAATCATTTGTGAAGCATTATTCTTCTTTGAGTTAAATTGCGAAAGTAATTATCAGGTTATTTCCTATTCAACAAATAATATTAATATAATATATCCGCTTTACGATGCTTTCAAATATCACTATTATTCATAAATTCAATTCCTCGAGGCAACATTTAAAAAATATTTTTGCTTTCTCGCATGACTGGAATTTATTATGGCTTATGCTTGATTGATTAATTGAATTATTATCTTACTAACTAAATTAATATGTCTTAGTCTTGAACTTGATCAGCCTTGCTATTTTCGGAAGTTTGTTTAAATAATATTTTTTTAACGAGAGACATATACATATTTTATTACGAACTATTTGTTCGTAATACTTCGTCGGATTACATCTTACGAGGCAAATTTAAAATAGCAATAATGATGTCTACTTCCTGGATGACACAATATTCGTTATAAGGTAGAACAGTCGACTCTTTTTTCAATACGTAGTTAGCTAGTGGTTCCCTAGATGGTATGAGAATTTTAAACGTATTGGATAGGCGATTTGATTTTAATTTACTGCTACTGATTCTACAGCGCTGTCAACACATCTAAGGCACTAAAGAAAACTGAAGAAAGTAATGGAGAAAAGTGTAGTATAATCGATTGATCTGTATGTAGCTTCGGAGTAACATACAATCCTAAAATCCAAAAATGATGCGAAGCTGCTGGAAACACCCTCAATAAAATTGATGCAGGATATAATAATATATATCAAGATCGCTTAAGATGGACGAACACTATACCGTTTACGAGGACAAATATTAGCCACAAATCTACCAAACAATAAGAGCAACAATGGGTTCTTATTGGAATTATTAGGGCTTTCGAGTACATTATGTGCACTAAAAACATTACACAGACTCTTGTAAAGTAATTGAAGCAAATAGGTATAGATATAGATATAGATTTCCTCTGAGAATATTCACAATGTGCCGTATCGTGATGGCATTAGACCGCTGCAAATCGCCATTACTTTGCCGAAGCGAGAAACGAATGCAAACGTGTGATTGACAAAACTAAGGGCAAACACAACCAAAGGATCAGGAATAAACTTTTGCAATGCCCCAGTCGCTCCAGGAATTTCTGGTCGGTAGAAAAGGCAGTAAGTAGTAACTTTACAGAAACGTCTCTATCATCTTTGACGGATGAACGCGGCTTCAGGGCGACTACAGTCAAGGAAAAAGCAAACATGCTCGCCAAAATGTTTCCATCGCACTCCGTCCTAAACGTCCCTCAATGCAAGGCTCTTCTCACCAAATCTAATATCAACACTACCATGGAAGAAGTTAAATTTCATCACCATGATATTAGTAAAACCCTCAAAGAACTAGATGCGCAAAAGCCATCAGAACCGGACGGAATACCTGCCATCGTGTTAAAGAACTGCGCCAATGAACCTACACCCATTTTTTTCAGACTTCTTTCTCTGTCTTTCCGAAAAGGGATTTACCCATCTTCTGGGAAAGTCACTCAAGTGCAACCTGTTCCAAAAAAGGCAAGAAAATCACACCCCCAAACTATCGCCGTATTGCCTTGCCTCCAATAATCTCCAAAGTCATGGAACGTGTAGTCAATCATCAAATACCCAAGTACCTCGAGAATGACAGAATAATTAGCGATAACAAATATTCCGCAAAGAGAGATCGACAGGAGATATATTGGCCTAAGTCACTCCTATATGAAGTACGGCAATTGAGAACTACGGAAAATTTGTAATTGCGTTGGTTATTTCGAAGGCATTTACAGTTTTGCAGATGAGAGTACCCTTCTCCCCAATTTACATGAGAAAAACCTTTACCAGTGACTGAGATTTATCACAGGCGACATCGACAGGAGCAGATTACAACAATTAATCAAGATCTTGAGAAAGTTTCAACTTGTGGCAACAGAAATTTGGTTCAGTTCAATGCAGAAAAAATCCAAGCAACCACGTTTACCAAGAAAGCCAGTATGGGGGACCCTGACATCATTATGACAGAATCGACCATGTCTTTGTCCTCTTCAATCGGACTACTGGGTGTGTCGGTCAACAGTAGTATGGCCTGACATGACCACGTTGCTAACATCGCAAAATCAGGTTGGTGAGCTATTTCGCAACAAAAACTGTATACACCTCGGCAGTTGTTCTTGCTCTACCAGGCGCAAATAGGACCGTGCTTAGAAATATTGCGCACATATCTGGGGTGCCGCACCAAAACATACCCTAAAGCTGCAGGATTCCATTCAGAAGAGAGCTGTGCGTCTCGTCTTCGACCCCGAGTTGATCCGGGATCTGGATAGTCTGGAACATCGCAGACATGTGGCCGAGATATTATCACGGCAGATGTTCCCAGGATTTGGCCCTCGTCATCCCGCCCTCAGCAATGCCTGTCAGAGAGTCACGACAGACAGCAAGAGCACCCCGTTCATGGTACAACTGGAAACACCTAGAACATCGCTTTACAAGGACTTTTTGGTCGGGCGAACTGCTTCGCTGTGGAACTCACTCTCAGGGCATCTGCTTATACCAAATTACAACCTACAGCTATTCAAGGACCCTATCAATCAACATCTTCGCACACACACCACTCGTTAAGTGCCATAGGATGCGTGTGTGTCACTGACATAAAAAAATGTAAAGATAAAAATCATGTTTATAAAATAACGAAAGATTTTTTATAATTCGACTGATTTTTCTGATGCAAGTATATTAAGCAAAAAGCATCGAAAAGCTTTAGCAAAAAACATAAATATTAAACTAGATCTTTCGTAATTATTGCTGATGCTACTATCAAAAAAAATACGTCAAAAACATACTATTTTATAATATTGATGCTGAAAACGTTGATCTAGGTCAGGAATTACAAATTTTATTATTGACTAGAGATGGTGTAATTTTTTTTTTCAAAACTTTTTTTTTGAGGTTCCATAAAGAATTTTTTAAATTTCATTATCTTGTATTTATCTATGAAAACTTGATGGGTATTCGTGCTTGATTATATGACCTAAAACGTATTTCAGCCGCCCTTATATTTTAAGTATTAAATCATGTATTAGAACAAATAGATGGTAGAGTTAACGTATTCTATTTGGCCTTAGCGATTTTCCTACATATATTGCTTAAGTTTAGAAGTCTATAATATAAAGTAAAATAAGCAGTAATAGACCATTCAACACTAGTCCCCGTACAATCCCTAACTTAGCATAATTAACCTCTAAATTATAGGAATTAAGTGTAGTAGAATCTAAAGCGTAGCCAATACTGCATTAATTCATCTATTCTTCCGAACAAATAAACTCGTTATTTGTATGTACATTCATAAACCAGAAATCTGCAAAATGAGAGAGCCAGTGAAGCATATCACGCATTCAGTTTGGCTTCTCCAATGATGTTGAAATACAAACAAAACATTAATAAAATATTAAATTAATATTTCTATTATTAACATCCTTGACCCAAGGGAATTTGTATTAATTTCATTCTAAATTCGAATTTAATAAAAAAGAGAAAAACGATTCAATATTTTAAATATTGAATATAGGGCATCTCTTTCGAAATACGTCATGAAGAGATTTGCGATAACTGGTGACAGCGATGATCCCATGGGGGCGCCAACAGTTTGACGGTAGATCTAGTTATTAAACATGAAAAAAGGTGTTCTTCAGACAGTGTTCCGAGATAATTCGAAAAGATGTGCTGAAAAAATCCTCATTCATGGTGGTCTTATCTAGGGCCTCATCGATGGCGATGCTGGTGTAGAGTGAGACGATATCTAAACTTGCAAGACTATCGTTTTCGTCTAAATGAATGTCTTCGAGTATTCTGGTAAGTTGTTCTGATATTTTGACGTAAGATTCCGTAAGTTCACTTGATGGTTGCATTATGCTTGCGAGATATTTCTTCAGTTTTTGTGTTGGAGAATTCACTGCACTTACGATGGTTCTTAGAGGCACCCCGGGTTTGTGTATCTTGGGTAGATCGTAAAGTTCTGCTGGATTTTTCCCGTGGGTTGATATTTTTCTCAATTTCTGAGTCCAAGTTTGCGGCGCGGCAGTAGGTAGTTGGATCCTTGTTGGATTCTCTATATGTTTTTTTCCTTAAAAATGTCCGCCATTTGCTTCATGCAGTCATCGCTGTTCATCACGACTGTTGCGTTTCCGTTATCTGCTGGGAGTATAGTAATTTCCTTGCTGTTCTTCAAAGTTTTAAGGGCATAGACTACCGTAGGTTTTAAATTTGGTCGGCTTGTTTTTAGTACGCGGGCAACTTCTTGCCTCACTTGCTCAGCTTCTGCTTCTGGTTCCTTGTCTAGTGTCGCTTCTACGTTGGAAATGATATCTTCTATCGCCTTTATTGTATCCTTTTTGGAGCTAGTGCAAAAGTGAAGCATTTACTAAGTATCTTCTTTTCAGATTGGAGGAGTTAGTGATGCGAGATGTTGTAGACTGCTCTGTTGGTACCTAATGTTTCTTCCGTGTGCTCTGTTGAACGTTTTTGCAGGTTTTCGAACTTCTTCTTGAGCTTCTCTGTTTTGAGATTGGTATCAGATTCCGTACGCCAGAGCGATACTTTATCTAGGTCTGTCCATAGTAGTGTATGAATTTTGTTACTTAAGTATATATTTATCTTTTATTTATATGTTTCTATTTTGGTCAACTGAGTGCTTTCGTTTTTCGCGTATTTATTCTCGTAGAAGTGCTTGGCTAGCTCTATTTAGGATTTTTTTGGCTCCTCTTGCTTTCAGGTGGTAGGATAACCTTTTACATGTTGGTTGAATGTTACTGTTACGGCACCTTATCAGAAAGATGATGCCGCTTGCCGTTTTTGAAACATTAGGTCTCAGCTTTTCGAACTTCCTGATGTCTTGTAGTGTCCTCTCCCCGTACTGGTGTAAATTGTTAGTTTGGGTTAGTTTCGCTAGAATCACATCTGGCATTATCATACATAGGGCAGACAAATAGACGAATTTCAACTAGAATCCAGGAGCACAAGAACAGCATCAGAACGAAGCAGACTATAGACGCGCTCTTCCAAGACCACTTATCAACAGGACACTATCAACGCTAGACAAGTAGCCACAGTGGACTACTACAAAACTCGCATAATCAGAGAAGCCCTAGAAATCGAAAAGAACGGATAGCTCAATAAGCGAGACGACACGATACTCTTAATATCCCAAAAATTTGGAAATCTTTTCTTAAGATTCACGAAAATCACTCCGGCTCCACTCTCACTCCGGCTCCACTCAACAGACCAACCAGAACATTATCGAAGCAACGAAGGCGAGGCCTATGCCAGGTTACAATCCGCGCAGACGCCATGCGCCAGTCTATAAAAGCAGACGTACACGGATCTCAGCATCAGTTCGAGCCCAGAAGCAGAGCGAGCGCCACGATAAGGCCAGATGCGATTCTGGCGAAACGTCATAAAGATGAAGAAGTTATTTAGAAATTGTTTCGGTAATTTGGTCTTGATCTGTATTCTATCGGCTAAAGGCGGGTTTGAATTCTTTGACCATTCAAAATTTCGTTTTACAATTCAAAAACATAATTGCATTTTTACGTTTTGAATGAAATGATGCTCTAGCTTAGAGATTGTTATATAATTTTGATTACAAAGATAATTTGACTTACACACAAGAATGACCCAAAATTATGCACTGGCATCGTTATCTTGTTTTAATTCAGCAAGCTAGTAATTTTTTTATTTTTTTATGCGTGTGATTTTCCTATTGCCAAAGAATAATATCTTAGTACTGGTTTATTTTTTATAGCAATGTATGCTATTTTTTTCGACATTTTATGTTATTCATTTAATAATATGTTGTAATGGTTTTTACGTATATCGTATTAGACCTAGACGTGCCATAGAACAAATTATTTAAGTCTTTTAAATCGTAGCATTATAGCATTAAAAATAAAAGAATTATTACAAAAAAATGACATATTTTAAATAGGCTTCTTTTTTGCTTCTTGTATTGTATTGTATTTTTTGCGTTAATCTCTACTAATTTTATTTCTTATAAAATGAAACATTTTACTTCAAAGATTTGTTTGTTTATTTTGTCGTTTGTCCTTCCTTCATTCTCGTTGGATCACCCTGTACATACCACAAGAAAAATCTGAACAACTTTCGTTCTAAGAGGCAGTTCTTAATTTCAAAATCCCATCCAGTTGTGCTAACGCCGAATTGGAAATTTCAGGTAAATCGAAAAATATCGTTTGTCGTCAATTAATAGTAGCGAATTGATCTTGTAAACATTCAAAAGCGCTGCTTCTATTTACTCATTTATAACTAGGTACATCCTATTGGACACACAAAGGCCGATAGAAGATGCTAAATTAAATTTGGTCCGTTCTAAATTTCAATCAACAATAATTGAATTCGCAACCAATTGAAATCGGTCCGATTAAATTCACTTTATTTTAATTATGAAAGGACCCACTCGAGTCACATATTGAATTAGAGGAAGGGCAAGTATATATTTTTTAGTTCTAATATTCGACCTATTCAATATAAACTTAACAGCGTCGCTACTATGACGTCATAAAAAGATCGTTCGCAACCAATCAAAAACTGCTGCTTGAACTCTTTTCCTTAATGCCATTTTAACAAGGCCTTCAAAAAAACTCCTGCTGCCAGACTTCATTTTATACATCCTCGTCGCAGTTCGCAACCATTTTCAGTCTTTTCATTCCAGTCACGCTCTACTTTCTATCAGGCTTCCATCTGTTGTAGTCTTCTTATTGCTATCTGTCAGATGCGATTGCGTTATTTCACATGTTATCGAGCAATAATCTTATGACATTTCTTGTATTGATGTTAAAGGACCGTCGCAGATTTGGAGGTGAAGTATTTTCGTATTTTTTTGCAGAGGAGTCACGTCTGTATTTGACGTAACGTCCTGAAAATTATTTCCGTCTAGACTTTAACAATTTCTCTACTGCACGACTGATTGGACATAGTGTTAGTTTCTTTATATTGCAGGGCCGTTGCAAAGCCGTGCACAAATTAATTAAGTATAAATGACGAACGTAATTTTTTGCGTTGTTGGTGTTGAAACTGATGCCTTTGATTCGATTGTTCTTAACTACTGTAAATTATCCGGTGGTAGTTTTAAGAATGCGGTGCTAGTTCCATGAAAATATGTGGAGTACCTACTTCCGCTGTGAAAATCTGGACCAATAGAAGAAAAGATTCTATTTTGCCACCGGTTTCTCATTTTAACTTTTGGCGTCTAATAGTACTGTTGATAATTGTTGTCTTTTGCGGATCCTCCTCCTAATTTTCAATGCGCAGTCTTCTATTGCTGTTATCTGCCCTTGGAACAACGTTGCTAACTTGGCCATAGGTATCGGGATTCTACAAGATCCCAATAAAGCTTACCTTAGATCGACCATCATCCATCATAGCCTTTTGGAATACATCTTAAAACTCTTCCGATAACCGTCTTCAATCTTACATTGGTATCTTTAAAAGGAATGATCTATTCTATTCAGCGTTTGCTGATAGACAATAGAAGCATTTTACATTATTAGATACAATCAGAACTACCTGAAAAAAAAATCTAAAATAATTATTTTGCTTTCGGGCTGTAATCTTTTCATTTGGAATCATTTCTTTACATCACACTGAGACGAAAAGGATGATGTGAGGGAGTATTTCAGGACATTTTTGAAGATGTATCTATATATAATTTTAGGTGATTGTGAATTCGATAGTTATAGTAGAAGCTAGAAACGAATGCAAACGTGTGATCGACGAAACTAACGACAAACACAATCAAAGGATCAGGAATAAACTTTTGCAATGCCCCAGTGGCTCCAGGAATTTCTGGTCGGTAGCAAAGGCAGTAAGTAATAACTTTACAAAAACATCTCTCCCATCTCGCCAAAAAGTTTTCATCGCACTCTACCTTAGACGTCCCTCAAGGCAAGGCGCTCCCAACCATATCGAATATCAACACTCCATGGCGAAGTCAAGATTCGTCACAGTGATATTCGTAAAATCCTTAAAAAACTAGATACGCAAAAGGCATCATGACCCGACGAAATACCTGCCATCGTATTAAAGAACTACACCAACGAACTAACACCCGTTTTTCCAGATTTTTTCTCTCTCTTACGGAAAGGGGATTTTCCCATCTTCTTTAAAAGTTACTCGAGTGCAACCTGTTCCAAAAAAAGGCAAGAAAACCACGCCCTCAAACTATCGCCCAATTCTCTTGTTTCCCATAATCTTCGAAGTCATGGCACGTGTAGTCAAACAGCAACTACTCAAGTACCTCGAGAACAGCAAAATAATCAGTGATAATCAATATAGCTTTCGCAAAGAGAGATCGACAGGAGATATATTGGCCTATGTCACTCATATATGGAGTAGGGCAATTGAGAATTACGGAGAGTCTCGAGCTATTGTGATGGATATTTCGAAGGCATTCGACAGAGTTTCGCATGACGGATTGCTCAACAAACTGCCGTCCTTCGGACTGCCAGCCTTTCTCTGCAGCTGGCTTGTCAGTTTCCTTAAGAACCCATCTCTGCACGTTGCCTCAAGGCGTAATATTTTCACCAACTCTGTTCCTCATCTATATTAATGACCTGCTGACCGAAACGAATAATCCTGTTCAGTTTTGCAGACGACAGTACCCTTGTCACCCAATTTAGATCAGAAAAACCTTTACCATCAACTGATACTTATCAACGCAAACAGGAGCTGATTACAGAAATTAATCAAGACCTGGAGAAAGTTCAAACTTGTGGCGACCGAAATTTGGTCCATTTCAGTGCAGCAAAGACCCAAGCAGCCACGTTTACCAGGAGGGCCAATACGGCGGACCCTGACATCATTATGGCAGGATCGACCATTCCTTCATCCACGTCAATCGGACTACTATGTGTCTCGGTTAACAGCAATATGTCCTGGCATGACCATGTTGCTAACATCGCAAAATCGGCCTCCCAGAAGCTTGGTGCGCTATTTCGCAATACAAAACTGTATACACCGCGGCAATTGCTCTTGCTCTATAAAGCGCAAATAAGACCATGCTTAGAATATTGCCCACACATCTAGGGTGCCGCACCAAAGCATTTCCTAAGGCTGCTGGATTCCATTCAGAAGAGAGCTGTGCATCTCGTCGGCGACCCGGAGTTGACCCGGACTCTGGATAGTCTGGAACACCGCAGACATGTGGCCGAGATGTCCCTGTTTTACAGATACTTTCACGGCAGATGTTCCCAAGATTTGGCCCGGCACATCCCGCACCTGGCAACGCCTGTGAGACAGATGGCAGGAGCGCACTAGTTCGTCATACAACTGGAAACACCTAGAACATCGCTTTACAAGACCTTGTTTGTCTGGCACACTGAATCACAGTGAAACTCACTCCCAGGACAACTGTTTCCCCCTAAGTACAATTATTCAAGAACCGTGTTAATCAATAACTCCGTACACACACCGCTCGTCAAGCCCCATAAGATCTCCATTTAGTGTGTGTGCCACTGCCATAAAAAAGACGATTTATTTTAGGTGTCTGAGACCAATCGTATTACCGCACTAATTTCTACGTGTTTTCTTAACGATATTCCAGAAATTAAGGGCAAAATAGAAAACCAAGTCTCTTGAAGCGATAACGACAATGTCTGAATGTGAAAGAAGATTAAAGAGAATGACAGATCAGATTATTGGAAAAGGAAATGAAAAAGGAAAACTTTGTCGAAATCGGGCAGATATTTCTGATAACTTAAAAGATTTAGAATGGCCATTAGCAAAACCAGAATAAATATTCATGGCAATAAGATATATTTTGTAAGATCGAAGACGGCTGGCTAACAGATAGTTTTATGATCCATTCATAGAATTTATCTTCAGAAACAGATTAAGATACAGCAGAAACAGGTCTGATATATTCGAAGAGGTAAAGAAGTTGATACCCAAGAAATGCCTGCTGATATAACCGGAATTATTGAAAACAAAAATAGAAATTGCTCAGGGAGAATAGCTAAAGCTCCGTAAAGATGTATTGAATATTAATTGTGGTTAACGTAATTTGTGACTAGCACTGTTCACTAATGTGGAACAATGCAAAGAACGCCGTTCTAGTCACGTGAAAACACCTGGTGTGCCTAATTCAAATGTACAACCTGGAGAGGAAGATAGAGAATAAAAGGGAGTTTGGACCAAAAATAATTTGCCTTAAATCTTAGCTCTAATTAGTAATTTTCTATAACTTGAAGTGGTATCTCAGTAGTTTGAATATCTTTTTCGATATACCTAACTGATGATAACTAGCGAAACTGATAATTTAAATTTAACACAAATGGTATAAGCTCGATGATTGGTTGGTTAGTTAAGGTTTCAGCAAATACTGTTTTTATTTACTGGATAAAACAGAACTATGCGGACAAACAAAAATATTGAGCACAAAAAGTTAAGAATATTTCTTCAAGCTCTGCGGTATATCTATATATCAGACAAGGAAAGGAAACCCCTCTCTATCTAATTTTAGACTCTAGTTTGTCAAACTAAAATATTTTAGATAACTAGAGCGATCTCCTTTGCAGCGTGCCCTGAAATATGAAATATCTCGTGGAGAAAACTCTTACAGAAAGAAATACCTGTGAAAGCACCCTGCAAATAGACCTCTCTGGCTGAAAATGTGTAATGCGGTTCAGAAAATTTGTAGGAATTCTATGCCTTGTTGTACGGAAAGCATTCTTTCGGAAATATGAACAGACATCTATTATGAGCTAAATTAAAAAATTATTTTTGGTTAATAAAGTAGGAAGAGCATGTCTTCATCTGATCTTCATACGAACCCAAGAGGAGTACTTCCTTTAATTATGAGATATATGACAAAGTTCTATCTACACGTGTCTTGAAAGAAAGTTAGTTCCAATAAGAAACATATTTGCTGCCCCTAATAGCAGATCATGAGGACGATCTAATCTAGATAAAAGTAATTGTTGTATAGCTTGCCGAAACAGAACGTGACGATTTTACAAAAAAGGGGACCAACCTGAATCCTCGACAGGCCTCTACCATCAATACAAGAGATGTCATCAGATTATTGCAGGATAATATGTGAAATAACGCAGACGGCCCTGTCAACGGCAATAAAAAATGGACCGTGACTTGAATGAAAAACGCAAAGGAAGATGTATAGGAGAAAATCAGGATTTTTGCTGTCTTCGGATTAACTGTTACACCGGCACGTTCGGAAATTAATACATGTTTCACTTGATATTATTAACGGATATATGCTACCGTTAATTTCGTTAGATGATTATCGTTGTATATTCATTTGTGATCCCCTTCTAGATTATTACGTCAAACATTATTCGACATGGTACCTACTTGATAGGAACAGAGTGTTTGAGTGCATGTTAACCCTAGTTTCTACGGCGGAGTTACTTGTAACCCTAGTGATATATTCCTATTTATTGAATCTTGAAGAAAAGGTTTGGTATAGTCTTTCCATATGTTACCTGACAATTTGTAGTCCAAGTTCAAATAAATACTTTCACACTTTTACGTCTGTCACTATTAACAATTTAAAAAATGGAGGAAGTTCGTGCTGGATCCAGCATACCATGAAAAAATCCTAATGGCTATCTACGTGTCTTGCGGGAGTCGGAATATGTATGCTCAATAGTATCGACGCCTCCTTTGGTTGAGTTGTAAAAATATATTATTTTGAAGGTTTCAATTTTCATTTATTGTTCCACGATAACGTTGTCGACAACAGAAGCATAAATTTAGTTTTCTGAGATATGAAGGACCATAAAGTTGATTGGCTGTCGAATCCAAATTGAGATGATATTTGGAAAAACATGATGGTAGAATTTCTTTTATATTTTCTGAGAGTACTCACAATAGTGAAATTGTAGTCAGCAAGCATTTTATCAGCCAGAGACATGAAAGTAAACCAATTGATCATGGTTAAATTGGTGTCCTGTACCGCGAAAGGATTTTGTCAGCTTTTTTAAGATATAATCTGGGAGAGGTTTTCTACTTGGCCTGTTTTGTTTGCCGATATATAGAATAGCAGTCGTTTTGATGAAATATGAACTCTAAAAGGATAATTGCCTTGAAACCCCAGCAATTGTTCGTCAATTGTACAATAGGTAACTAGTACAGTTACAGTTTTTGTACAGTTAGATATGAATATTTCCTATATATTAAGTATTGGAGTTTGGGTTAGTTTATCTTCTCGGTTCCTTATAATTTTATTATCAGGTCTAAGGAAAGACACCAGAAATCTAATCCTTGGTGTAGCCTATCCTTGGTGTAGCCCCATAATAACATATCAGGGACAATCAAATCATGTGACCTAAGGGTCCAGGCTATTGGTCCACCCCTATTTATTCTGAAAAGATTGGCGACTTATCATAGCAAAATGTGAAGATGCGCCGTTCTCCATTGTCATTGTTAGCTTGGTAGTCTTGATCAATTTGCGGATAAAAACTGCCTCAACATATTCACGTAGTGAGCCGCTGTGACTATAGGATTGGCAAAAAGGAAAGGACCGTAGGTCTTTGTTCTGGATAAATCACACCAAACCGTAATTTTTGGAAAATATTTTACGTATTCCTCGAATACACGAGGACTTTCTGATCCCCATATTCGGCAATTATGTCGATTAACTTTACCACTAAGGTGGCTTCATCGAACATAACCCATAATTGTCCAAAAAACCATTTGTTCATGTAATGAGATTAAGTACTTCATGTCAGAATTCTTCTCTTTTTGGGTAATCAGTGACATTGATTTCCTGCAAAATTTGTATGTTGCACGCTTTAAGTTTCAAAATTTTTTCAGATTATATGAACAGTAGTTTTTGAGTAGTCGAATTAACACTGACTTGTCCGATAGTTCATATTTGTTCACAGTTCGTTTTTTCCTAACGACAAATCCGAAATTTCATATTAATTCATACCATAATTTTATAGCATGCCTGCTTGGGGGTTCTTTATTGAACATTCTTCTAAACCTTCCACGGATTTCAATAACTGATTTTGTTTCAGCATATATCAGCACAGCTTTCCCTTTTGCAGAAAAAGATTACATTTTTGTTAAAATTGCAATGAAAACATCAACAAACTTTTGACAATTTGACAAGTTTTGATTTTTCGGCTCATCAAAATGTAAGGGAGAAAAGTGGGGGTAACAAATAATGATGCCGCCTGTAGTCTTGTTTAAAAACCCATATTTTCTAAACTTTTCAAGAAAAAGTCGCAAAGCTAGGTATTTCTAGAAGCAGGAAGGGCTAAGGTGTCCGCAGGTGTCAAAATATCTTGGGGATTCTTTTCAACATAAAGAAGTCCCTCTCTGTATAATATTGAATGTTAACTTTTGCTAAAATAAACTTTGGAGAATATGCGACTTCTCTGTTGATCATAAGTGATCGCCAGTAGGCTTCCAGGTTTCCACGTGACCTACCTATCGACCAAAGCCATCGAGAGCGACGGCTAATTTCATGCAGTGGCTCTCGACAGATCTAAATCATTTGATACGCTGTGGCATGACGGATTGTTGAGCAAATTGACAACATATGGACAACCACCAGAACTGCTTCTATGACTTTCCAATTTCCTAAGGGATCGAAGCATCCAAGTTGGTATTTATGGGCATCTCTCGGGGGAATTTAAAATCAATGCCAGAGTTCCTCAAGGGTACATATTATCTCTCACACTGTTCCTGCTCTATATCAATGATCTCTTAGGCAGGACAAACAATTCTATTTACAGCGTTGCAAACGACCGCACTCTTATATCCTCATTCATGTAGCGGGCTTCAATGACCGTTGCTAGTTCCCAACGATATCAGATTGCTGCCATCAATGAAGATATGAACGTCATCGTGGAATAGAGTGAGGAAAACAATGTTAAGTTTAACTCAGGAAAGATTCAAGCAGCTGTCTTCTGAAATAAAGCAAACACTGCAGAACCTGACTTTTAAATTCCAGGACAAACACTGACTTTAGCCTCATCCATAAGCTTGCTAAGCATCAATGTAGAAAACAACATGTCTAGGCGTAATCACGTCACCAAACTCACCAAAGCATCAGCACAAAAGCTAGGGGCATTCTATAGAGCAAAAAGCTGTATACACCTCATCAGCTCTTACTGCTCTATAAGAACATTTCTGGAATACTGTTCCCATGTGGTGGAGCTCGGCACCCAAACACTCAACAACAGAGTTGAATAAAGACCTTGTGGTCTTTTAAAACTGTTAACAAATATAAGATAATCCATTTCTTTGTCACAGCGTCTTTACTAAAAGTAAGGTGGTTCGTTTGCTCGAATTCTACTGAACTGAAAAAAAATATACACAAGTGGTATTTTGGGTTTCTGTTTGTTGTTTGTTCTTTATAATAAGTTCGACATTCATAATTGTCTAATGCATTTTCAATAACAGATAGAGATTGATTTTTTGTATTTATTTCACAGCCTTTGTTTGTTATAAAAATTATTGGTAGACAGACACCAACCCTAAGAAATAGAAGATCTAATACAAGATCAAGCTGTATGTTAGCAGAAACTATATGAAACGAAGCTCATGTTCGTTTTAATTATCCCGTAGATCTATTTTCTGACAATCGTCTTAGATACGTTGCATATTATATTTTAATTCGATCTTTAGAGAATTATAGTCTTGTGTATCGTTTAGAAAATTTAGGAATATTTGATGATGCTGAAAAATTAATTACGCCGAACTAATATTACTAACTAAACTAAAATGTAAGCCTCTAATTCTTGGCGAGAAGCATTATTGACCGATTGTAGATATATATTTATTTCATACCTCTCCATTCAACTATTAACAATCTTGTACTATAAGCTCGGATCTCAGTTGTGTATTTGGAAATGTATCTTTAACGTTAGTTTTGGGATATATCGGATCCTATCTAATATCAGATTAACCAGAGCCCTTAATTATGAAATTTAACAATATATTCTAATGGGCAAATGCCAAATAATGCTATAACTTAGCTATATTAATTTAAGGGACCCTTTAATTCAAAATCATAGTTAAATTTCAGAACTATTTGCGAATTTCGTGTTTCCACAACCCATTAAAATGCGTTGTTAGTTCCTTCCACACCTTGATCGAATACACAACCGGGAGACTCAAGGGAGTCATTTTATATTAAAGGAAATTCGCATCAGTTTCCTTTTACAGCACCTTTGTGTGTAGGCAGTTTAGAACAAGAAATATTAGTTTTAGGTAGAATATTGGGGATATTGCGGTTAATGGTGCCATTTACATTATAGGTATGTTTGACCCAAAGGGTTTATAAATTTAGAAGCATACTAGGACATGCTTGTAAAATTTACCGAGAAACGGGATAATAGGTACATATCGTTTGACTTATATTGATATATTTCGTGGGCTCTGCAACATATCAGATTATTAAGATTTAATACGGCATGAATCATTTAATATAATATAGAATATATAAAATAGATATTTAAATTTTCGGTGAAATCTACAAACTTATGTTACATGGGCCTTCTTACCTTGATTTTTCAAAAATTATATATTATATTGAAGGTATATACGCGTCCTGGATATGTTGTACTTAGAGTGTTAACTGCCCTATTTTAAGAAAATATATTTCTTTAATATTAGTAGAATAAATTACTATCCTTTTATGTCATTTTAGGTGCCTATTTGAACAAATAAAATATCAGTTTTTTTGTTGAGAAAGGAGCGTTTGGTTCCTAATGTCGTGATACAAAAAATGGTTCGGAAGTTAGTGGCGTGGGTTTAATAAAAGTTACTGCAAGAAACAGTGCACATTGAAACAGAACAACTCATACAGTCGGACAGTATTTCCCAATACATCTTTGGGCTTCCACTTCTTTAGACTGAATATTATTGAAAATGTTTAGAACGTTTAGCGCATTGATGCACTTGACATTGCCAAAACAGTGAATACTGAAAAGTACTCGATCAAGAATATACATTTTCCGTTTTTTTAAATATAGTATATTTCGGTTCTTTTTATATTAATTATTCTATATAATATATTGCTTAAAAACTTTTCATATCCGAATTTTCAGTGCAGTTCAATATAGGACCAAACTCAAAGCGCGTGCAGAAAGGCCACTCATAAAGGCACATATGGCAGTGAAATAGGGGATATAAATGATGTGTCGAGTTTATTTCCGCTTACTGTGGGACTGACAAATATTTCTGGTCAAATACTCAAACAGTTTATTCAATTAAAGTTTCATTGCTTTGTAACCATTAAAATTTTATTTTAACTTCAGTTTGGATAAAATTAGCAACATCAGATAATATGAATAGTAAATATGATGTGTAGATGATGATATAAATGAAATTACATTTAGACTTTGTAACCAGCCTTAAGCGTTGGGTGCCATGTATGTAACCTTATTTGTAAGTGACTCATTAGACGGTACATATGCCAGGTTTACTCAGCTGATTAATTTTTGTTCTAAAAAGGCGTGGGTCTCTGCCTTGGCAGTTAGGTGCGGGCGCCACTAATTTTTTTTTTACTAGAAATTTATCAATGATTATGACCCTTGAATATAGGGTAATAAAATTTAGAAGAATACCCTGTATAGGAGCGTTGAAAACCTGTGGATTCACGAATTAGTTATTACTTTGACAGCAATTTACCAAAATAAACATCGAGATTCCAAATAACTTATTTATTTAAATATAAAAACTTACACAAAATTTTTTAATGTATTTCACCAATATGATCAGAATATTAAATTAAAGCAAAATAAGATACTACTTTTTAATCTATGCCTTATAACATTAATATTGGCTTATTTTGAAATAGTTCTAACTAAACGTTAAATTCTTAAATGTCTGACTACACACAGTCAATGACAAAGCTCTACAAATATGAAATATCTTACTAAACAAGCTTTATACGAAATCAAAGTGATAATCGGTATAGTTGGTAAATATATGCAGGTATAAATGAAGTGATTATTAATCAACCTTAACCTAAATTAATCCCGTGGCAGTGACATTATCAGTAGACCAACAAACAGTCACTCAATTATACTAAATCAATTAGATAATCTGTGAGGTAAATATATTAATATATAGCAGTTAAATATCTATAGTTAAACGAATTGAGCTCAAGTCGATTCCGATATCAAGGGGGCAAATTAATTTGTAAATTTCCAGTTATGTGAGACAATTTACTGCCATGAGCTTTACAGCCAAATACGGTAAAAATAAATCAATTAGCTATCCTAACACTAGCCAAATGAATTCTCTAACTGAGATAATATCACATATAATAAAGTTTAAATTAGGCTTCTCCGTAGCAACTATGAAAAGAAGCAGAAATAAATATAATGCACAAAATTAGATAACCTACATCTATTTCAAAGGTAAGTTCGATAAGCAAACTAGCAAGATCATTAACTGAAACGAGAAATAACGAGAATATAAACGAGACACATCAAACAACCTACGCTCGTTTAACTATAAATTCATTAATTAAAATGATATATAACGATAAGATATATGCGATATTGAAGTCAAACGACCAACAGTCGTTTAACTATAATTTCATTAACTAAAATTATGTATAACGACTATATCGAAAATAAAGGTCCTTAATTAAAATAAAATAGATTTTACTTGTATCTAGTAGATTCACAGACACTGGTGTTTTCTGTGAAGGTACGTCTGCACCATTTGGTCGTATCACCTTGACAAAGGGGCCGGAGCTAGCTAGGTCAGTATCAGAAGGCCGCGGACGCATGTTAGCCCCAAAAGGGGCCCATTCTGGCGAATGAGATACATTCCCTATTAGGGGTATTGGAAATATGCACTTTGACATCACGGTGTCAACATTTTATATTCCACTCTTAGGGGAAACTGATGTTCAATTCTCTTAACGAATAAATCACAGATCTTCATTAGTTTAGCTGAGACGTGAAAACATCTCCTAAAGCTCAAATCTGAAGGACCAACATGGGTTGAATTTGTTCATTATAGAGACCCTACCTTCTTCAACTTATAATAATTGAGATTCGTAATAGGGGTTTGTCTAGCTGGATAATCTGCGCTATACAGGAATTACGTAGAGCTGATAATCAGGTCCGAGTAGATAGTCAACATACAATGCTTCAATAAAGCATGTTTTGTTAAAGCATTGGTTAACAACTGTTGCAGTAGGTAGCTTATATTAATTGTTGCCTTGTTTGCAATCATAGTTTTCAGACTAGTTTGGGTAATTATTTAGCATTTGCCAAAAATGAACAGCCAACACTAAGTAAATTAGTTCATATAAGGAATGCCTACATATCTCTTCACGTAATTACTGTACAGCGAAGTTCAATAGTTTTGTTAGAAAATATAAGATCATCTGAAATCGGTTTAGATGGTATCCTATAATGGTTATACAACCTGGAATATATCAATCAAAAACGTAATAGAAAAATGAGTTGAACACATGCAGGAAATCTTTATTTATCGTAAATAGTAGATATATGTCTTTCTATTAAGAATTCTCTTAAATATATCATATACCTCTTTTCTCAGGGTTTTGCATTCGAAATATTTCTGGAGTACAGTAAAAATTAACCCAGACACTCATAAAAGTTGAAAAGCGCTCTCATAATTTGTTCATAATGCGATTTAAAGAGTCGCAGATTTTGTCTAACGAATTTTGGAATTCGTCCACACCCCTCTCCCTCCCATTGCGTCTGTTTACACACCCAACTCATAACGCCCGCTTCAGCAACTAAACCCTCGTTATGCGGGCGAGTATTCTGCCCGTTTCGCAACAATGACAAACGGTCAAGTTAATTTGCTACACGAAAAACATCTCAAATTAGTACAGGATGATGCTAATGTGTCACCCAGATTTTGCGTGATCCGTGTAGCTTATGTTGTCCTATTGCGGATTTGATTTCATTTATGGGTTAATTAAGTTTGTAATGCAATCTTATACAAAGAAAACGCATGTGAAAGGTTGCGTCCATTGTCTGGTTCTAATTAGTACGCATTTGAGTCTTAGGACAACTCACACTAAAAAAATATTTGATGGTTTTACAAGAAAAATATACACTGTTTTTATTGTGACCATTAAATTTCTTGTAAAATTGCTAAAGCATTATCCTTTGAAGACCTACAATAATTACTTTATGAAATGAGTTTGCAATTTTCTTGTAAAACTAATTTTGAGCGTTGAATTTTCTTTTACGATAGACTATTCTATTTAGATCCAGATCTAGATCTATTTTATTTTAATTAAGAACCTTTATTTTCGATATAGTCGTTATACATCATTTTAGTTGGTGAATTTATAGACTGTAGGTTGTCTGCTTTCAATATCGCATATACCATATCGTTATATATTATTTTAGATAACATCGTTTAACGACTCTAGGTCGTTTGCCTTCAATATCACATATATCTTATCGTTGCACATCATTTTAATAAATGAATTTATAGTTAAATGACCGTAGGTCGTTTGATGTCTATCATTTCCCTTGTAAATATTCGTAACACGGTTACATATATTTTGTAAAATCACGAGCACTGTATATCACATAAAACATTATTAAGCCTTTTAAGAAGACATGCATTGTGCTCTTATAAACTGCTGTTAATATTAATTATAAATCATTTAATTATGCATTCAAGCCTTTTGAGACTTGACACAGGTCTTATTTCTAGAGAAAATATTGGTGCAAGATAAGTGAATGATCTTAAAATTTTAGATGTATTGTTAGTAGATATTTATAAATATTTGTTAAAAATTTTCTAGTCCTGTCAATCTCATTGACAGGCAGTTTAGATATTGGTCTATGAATAAAAGAACATGTCGGACATCAAGAATTTGACTGGAGTATAGGAGAGATATTGGAAATGTTTATTTTTTTATATATGATTTCCAAAATTAAATTTTGAGCCACTGTTATAGAAGGTAAGGAATTTTTGTAAAGACTTCTCTAGGCTACCATACCATCCCTTATCAGAGACGCAACCAGAGCTTTGTAGACATTCATTAGATGCTTTCTGTTTAATATATTTCTTATAATAAAAAAAACATAAGTCCGTTTTTGAATACTCTTTCATAAATCAAAAACATGTCTCTCCCATCTAAGATACTTGACAATTATGACTCAAAGGTCCTTGTTACATCAGCATTAGGATTGTCAGTATGACTGCAAAATCAGGACGATTCTCAACTGAAAGAAAAAGAGTAATATTTGGTTTTGGAGTTATTTAAGTTAAGTTGTCAATAATCAAACCAGTTCTTTATCTTACTCATATCATCAACAGTAGGTTCTTTGACCGACTGCCATGTATCTTCGGAGAAAATCAAAACAGTGTCCTCAGCATATGTAATCACATAATATTTTTTTATTGTTATATTGGTTAAATAATTTACGTATGGGACCAAGTACAGTGCATTGCGCTACTGCTGTTTCAGCATTTAGTGAGTCGCTAAAAATCTCTCCTACTTTGTAAACATATGTTCTGTCCCACAGACAAGTTCAACGATGCCCCTTACTCAATATAACAACAAATTCTCCAAAAGAGTCTCATGTGACACCGTGTAGAATATTTTCGCAAGGTCCAAAAAGATAACTAAGCATTTGTGACTATTCTCAAGGTTACAGGATATGTATGTGAACAGATCACAAATAGCATTGGTGGTAACTAAGCCATTTGTAAAAGCAAACTGATACTCCGAGAAAGTCAGCTAACTTGCCTTTCAATAATTTTTCGACAACTTGGCAAATGTATTGATGACACTGCCGATGCCGGCGAATGTTATTTACATTTGCTTTATCTCCGGATTTATGAATAAGGGTAGAGCGGATCCAAAACTGCTTGGAATCTTGTCGGTTGGATAAATGAAGTTTATTGCATCAACCAACAGAACATGAACATGTTTAACAATTTTTTACAATCAATATCATCAACTTTTTAATTTATATAGATTGAATTGAGAAACATTGACGACTGTGAAGTAAATTTAAGTTCTGACACATTGGTAGGAGCTAAATAGTTTGTATTCATATCATAACTAGCATTGAAAAAAGTTATTACGGAAGATAGCCACTAGGATTTGCTTGGATGTTCTCTTTCGCTTGAGGCATGCAGAAATTATTTGGATACTGTGCAAAAGTTTTTATCCATTTTATTATATATTTTTTTCCTTTATACATTCAATTATTCAATTGGTTATTTAAGGTTTCATCTTATTTCGTTTCTTAGCTGTATATATTTTTTGCACATTGGAATTAGTCAGAATTTCGTTTTATAAAAATGAAAATTTTTGAGTGGCAGATTTGGATTAGGTTTTAAAATAGTGAATCAGTTCTGATTTGCTATAAAGTTATCAAAAATGTGAGAATCGATTTTAGCAGATGTTTGGGTCTTGCAAAAATATCCGATAATTTGGGTGCTCTTATCACAGTTTTTGTTGATCATACCTGCGTCACATATATAGGGCTATTTATTGCCGATAACAAGCGGAGCTTAGCAATGAAATATAGATATTAACTTTATTTTCATTATCCGCGTTTAAATCAATATTTACATTACCACTAATTATGTTAATCAGGTTGAAAAACTATTTCAATATCCCTTAGAGAGCAAGGCGTACAAACTAAAAGGGGCTTACACACACATGTTATAACAAAAGACATATTGCAAATATTTAAATTAATTCTACTTAAAGCCACACCAGAAAAGGGCAATTTAATTTATCTGAATTTATAATCTAAATCACATCTGATATACACAACCCTATTATTAATTTTAGTTGGATTTGCCATGTCATGGAGCATGGTGTAACTATTTATATTAAATTTGCCACCATTAAAAATCTATTGCTTAAGAATGTTTACCCTTAATTTTAATTTGCATTTATTCTATCAAAAATTAAAACGTAATAAGACATTCAGAGTGTATGGGTTTGTAGCAGGCTAATAATATGTTTTACACCCAAGTTATTGAGCTTTGCTAGGGTGCAAAATAAAATATTGAAAATTTGAACGTCCCTCTGACAAAGTTTAGATAGGAAATGAAATTAAGACAGAATATTCCTGTTGATCTTTGTAAACTGGTTCACTACCTTGGAGATCATCCGTGCTTCCTGGAGGTTGACGCCGAACCTATCCTGTGATGTCACTGGAAGATGTCCTGGCTAAGTGGCTGAGTCTGACGCCAGCGGCATCAAAACATGAACAAAATAATAATACAAGGCATTTAAGGCACGTCAATTGTTCTGCCTAAATTTACCGGAGGACGGCAGTTATTTTAGTTTAAACTTTAGCAGAATATGAATAAAGAGAGCAGTAGAAAATACTAAAACATACCAAAAAATAATTGATTTAAAATCAAATTAAATATCCCTGTGCTAATTTAAGTAGAACTTTCGTTCCGAATTTGTCTTTTAAATGTTATGTTATAAAGAAATAATGGACAAAATAAAGACCTAATTGATAGTGGATAATGAATTGAAAAAGTAATTACGTAGAATTCAGGTAATAAATTTAGCTAGTTGAATGGGTAAGAAAATCAATATGAGACGAAGATTTTTCAATTAATCTAGAAAAAGTAAAGCGGGATAAAGAGATAGGCATCGAAGAAGAAAATACAAAGACAAATACTAAACATAAGGTCTGGTTTCTGCCAAAGCCTAAGGTTGATCTCAGGAGGCAATACACTCTAAATATTGAAGAAAAAAATCAAATACGTGCAGGTTTGAGAACAATTAGTTAAGATCAACTTTAACCGGATATATAGCACAAACAACAGGAAGGGTGCGATACTGCATCCCTTATCGAACGCTTTTAACGCTCATTTATTTCTAAACAATTGCCCTTTTTAACCAGATCCTAACTATATCCTATAGGGAAAGACAATGGATTCTGCTAGATGGATGGTTTCACTACAATCAGAAATGAAATAACCACCACCATCACTCTTCTGTAGGAATAAGGCCCTTTATTTCATCTTCGCGAAGCCTCTAGTCCAAGCTAAAAGCAATTCTATGGGTTCGATACACAAATTATACACCATTTACGTAAGGTACAATGGGTATAGGCAAAAGATACTAGGTATAAGATATGATAGACAATGCTTGTTTATCAATTTATAAAATATGATTTAAGAGATGATGACAGTCAGATGAAACTAAAATCAGAAAAGATCAAAAATAAAGAGGGCGTACCTTCTCAAAACACGAAATAAACGAAATAGTGGGATATAGAGTCGATGATAGCTGCAGTGAAGGTCGTCAAGAATAAAAGAATACGAAAAGAGAGGAAGCAGTTTAACGTGCCCAAAGGTGCATTAAGGGAATATGTAAAAAATGAAAATTCTGAAAAATTAGTTAATGTGTAGCTGGGAAGAAAAACGGTACTTCCAGAAGCAATCTAAATAGATTAAGTCAACTAGAGAGTGAAGGGTTTCACCCGAGAACATGTCGGCAAATTTTTTGACATTCTTGAACTCCTGATGCAAAAAATCATTAATGATCTATCCAAAGTATATATTGTTGCGCCACTGGGATAATCAACGTACAGTCAACATACTCTCAGACAATTACACTGAAGGGCAAACGGTAGGATAGTGCTATGATTGCAGCATGGTGACCTTAAGGGTTTGTATCGTCAGTGTTAGTGTTTCCTAGAAAGAATATGAACTTGGGGTTAATTGACGGTGCACCACCAGAAGCACTGGGTGTTATTCACCGGGATGGATTCAACTCCATTTATTTATTCAGTAGTTTCACCATATTATTAAGCATGTAAATACATTGGTTGGTGACCCCGTATTTCTAATATTTGATAGTCATTGCTTCCATACGCGTAACTTAGATATTATTGAGCTTGCCCGAGATCATGATTTTGCAGTTATCAGCCTTCCTCAACACATAAAATTCAGCTGTTGGACCTAGAATTTATGGCTACCTTTAAAACCTACTGTTCTCAAGAAAATTATTCCTGACTCAAGAATCATGTGGATCGAGTATATCTGTTTATCAAATAGGCGAATTATTTGGCAGAGTTTACCTGAAATCAGCTACAGCTGTAGAATCTGCTCGTAGCTTTAAAGAAAGTATTCTTGTAACAGACACATTTTCAACGATTATGATTTGGGTATTCTTAGCCAACGGAAAAGAACACCTAGAGGAGAAACTGATGATACAATACAGGTACCTAACCATGGAAATGCTATTCCTGAACACAGTGTTTATATAGGCCTGGAAAACAAGCAGAACAGACCACCTTGAAAAAGATCAACAAACTTGATATCCGGAACTCCATTTAAGAAGCAACTAGAGAAAGAAGGGTTTAAAAGAAATAAGTAAGAAGGGGTAAGTGACTGTGAAGCAGAAAGTTCCCTCTTCTGAATAAGTTTTTCATCTAAATCCAGGAAACCAATCAAAAAAAAGTTATTCTCTCTCCTGACCATCTTTATCAAAGGCTAGGAAACCAGCCCGAATGAGAGTCCTGCATTTGATTGAAGACAAATCTGCCGCCTTGGAGACCAGAAAAATAAACGAAAAATAGAAAAGGAAAGTGACAGCGAGTCGGATCTAGATTTATAGTTGTCCGATAATTTTTGATTCGGGGTTGTTAATTAAGGTAGTATTTTCAGAACCCAAACTACCAAAACACGCTGCCTGTAAGTCTATCAATAATTCAGCATGTATTATTGCAGTCGTTTTCTAACTAGGTAATTATATAATCTCTTTGAATATAATAACGGAGCTCACTAACTGCTTGCAGCAAAACTATGCATTTACAAAAAATTCACATACTGCCATTTTGCTTAATTTTTTCGTCAAATGCAAAAAGAATGTGGCCCCAATAATAAAGATAATTGTTTTTTTTAGTTTATGTCAAAAGTTTCTTTTACGCAAATGCAGTTTTGCAAATAGTGGATTCAATTCACCTCAGGCAGTTGATCGTGAGAATATAATGAATTTTTATTGAATTAACACGACTCGGAAATAGTTGTACACTGCAGGTGTGCAAAATAAATTCCCTAAATCTTATTATTCCTAAGATTAATTTGGATATAGCGTCAATCCTTCTTCCTTTATTAAATCTTCAATATACTGTCTATCACCAATATTTTCAAGGCAGGATTGTGAATTTAAATGTCAACCATAGAGCGAATTTAACATATCAGCGCCCTCGTCATATAATTTTGCAGAAAGGCATTACAGCACATTTGGGAGCAATGTTTCTAACAGCCATTTTATAAAACGTTTGAAATAAAGGTGCTATTGGGCCAATAAAAAACAACGTAAAAGGTGGTGAATTTACTATCGACATTTTGTATTTTACTACGCCGTTATGGCTATTCCTTATTGATGGCGGAGGACTGTTGCAATTGGATAGGATTATATAGATTATAAATGTTACCCCTTGTTATTTCGTTTATCTAGAAATGGCAATTGAAATGTTGTACGGTTTCAAGTAGATTGTTGTCAAATAAAAATGAAACAGTTAAATGTTGCTTCGCTGAGATAAGAATTTTTTCAATGAGATATTTGTCGTCAGTTTTTTTTACCTTTTTATTATAAAAACGCTGATCTATAGTGCAATAAGTTTGACTCTAAAATTAAAAGTTAAAATCGCATATCAAAAATGAGCTATATTTCTTCGAATTTTACCATTATTCAAAAAAAAAAAACGAAAACACTGACTGACGTTATTTTCAATTAAATTTGCGTAGGTAAAATTATTATAAAAATGAGTTCTTCGAAAATGAAAAACGCCAAATATATAAACTTTCAAATAAATAAAAAACAATAGGAACAACAGCCGAGCAACAAATACAAACAACATGACAATACAAAGAATACACATTGTGAAATTGAAAATCAACTATTAGACTAGACATAGTTTGTTCAATGACCATTAACTATTACGACACAATTAGTGTTTCTTTGCTTAGCAATCTTAAATTTGGTGAGACAAGAAACTTGCTACATAAATTAATATATTGTAACCAGACACATTAAATTTTATTTGCATTTATGACTTTGACTTTAACAAATTATCCAAAAATCTCAATTTACAATGTACCGCAAATTTGAGAAATGACTGAAAACCGTTGATCTTGGTCCCTAAACAAACTATACCCAACCACGGAAATTTAAAAAAATAAATAGAATTATCGAATTTATGCTTCCCATTTTGTTCAATGCAGTTTCAATTTAATTCTCTCTTTTGCCTTTATATAGCTGCCTAAATAATTGATCAGCATTTCCACCTCTTGGATTATTATTTCACGAATAATACTGATGATTTACTTCCACCTCTTAACTTTTCCATGAAAAAACCTCAGAAAAATATATCCATTACCTTTAAACCTGGGCTATTTGATGGCCCTCTTGGTCGACCAAACCTGTAAATCCAAAACAGATGTTGTGAGCTGGAGATCAATCAAAATACATCATTATTACGTTGAAACAAAATTTTGAACCACGATGGCGTTATAAGCTCTAAATATTTATTTCCGTTCAGATCTCCATTATAAAATATTCGCCCTACAATTTTCCATATTTCCAGGTGCGGTCTGTAATTTTCGTTCAAAAATAAACAGTTCTATTAAATTTTCCAGACGTCATCTGTCTTGACAAATTTAGTAAAAGTTGCCCTTGTTTATCTAAACGTTCCAGCATTTCTTGTCAAAGGTGTATTCTCTTCTGTCAAGACTTGAACGGATACTTTGTCAAATATTCTGTATCTTCCCGAATGATTTGCTTAGCTTTTCAACCGCATTTGGATGAGAAATCATATAGGATTGTCTAACAATATCTTTAAGTGAAGACTATGTCGTAAGCTTATATACAAGAATCTCTCGTTCATTATTTTTATAATTTTCGCTTTTTTGTTTTGGTCCCTTCTTTCTTTTTTTGAAGGATACTTCATGTAAAGCTTTGTCGTAAATTTTTGAATTTGTTTTATTACTAGAAATTTGCGTATCCGTTCATAAAAACCTCGGTATGTTTGGCATTATAACCATTTTTTTTCTCCTATATTTTAATCATAGTATTGTACTTTAATGAGATTTATTAAGATGCAGATTTCTCCAAGGACCACTTATGAAAATGAGACCAAAAACTACTACTATCGTGGCTGGAAAGTGTCTCATATCATACAAGTGTTGCAAAATCCTTCAACACATGTATTGAAAGGCAATTTTCAACCCGACTAATTGAACAGATAGCACGTGCTGTCAATTTGATTTATTATTTGATGGACAATTTTATTTGATAGATGAGGATGGCACGATAAGTACTTTCCAACACTTGTATGATATTATTTGTTTATTAAGAAGCTAAGAGTGGTTTTTGTGTAATTTTCATGGTTCGCTGTAGGGAAAATAGTGTGCACTACTCGTGTGAAGTTACGTTTTCACCCTCAAATGATGTCTGTACTCGGTTAATGCCTCGTGCTAAAAACCTTCTCGTATTAAAACTAATACTTTCATCACTAGTTATGTAATAAATGATTTCATTAAGATACAAGTATATTTTGAGTGCATCATCATAGCAAAATTCGGTCAATACCAAAGATTGCCATAATCGTGATAAATTTAACATTTTTTAGTTTTAACAGTTGATAGTTAGAATTTACGTACATTTCGAAAATTAAAGTTCTTATAATTCACTATTGTAACTGGTCTTAGAAGAAATAGTGCAAGCAACGCACACTTATAGACTATTACGGCAGTGGTCTTCATTACCATACTTGCCGCTTGTCGTAACTCTCATACTCATGTCGTGAAAGCCCTTATCAAATGCTCATTTCAAAATACACTACTTTCATATATTTCTCGGTTTTCCTTTCAAGAATAAGACATTCTTTAAATTAAACAAATTTAATTCATAATAACTTCAGTATCAGTGCTTTCATATTAATTAAAGTCATGAAAAACTCAAGAAAGGTATAACTCGACATATAATATAGTAAGCGATTTCATTCCTTATTTTTTTGAAGATAAACATATAAAACTATATATCAGTATTCTATGTCACACAGGGTGGGACAGGGAGGAGACACATTTAAGAAAGTCTACTCATCCTTTTCATTATCCTCTCAATTGCTCGGATTTTGGTCGGCTTTTGAAAGCTGCTAATCATTACATTTATTTAGTAGTGAGACCTAGTATTCCTCCACTCCAAAGTAAGGCTTTCTGTAAGGATTTTCACGACTTTCTATCCAAGGCAGTTAGGAAACCTTCTCGCCATTTGAAGATAATTCCCATTTTGCTTCTCGTGTTCTTTTCATTATTCTTGAGGACTCTCAGCTCATTAACACACAATTGTGCTGTTACTCATGTGAGTAGATTTGGGACCTTGCCTTGAGGTACATGCTTTTCTAAGCTGAATAAGCTTGTGTTGAGGCCTCAAAGAATCCCCATTGGTAACGACATATGTAGTCGATTTTTATTCGTCATGTACCACCCGGATTTAAAGAATTCCGCAACCTTCTATTTTATTCGTGTGCATGGATCCGTTTCTTCAAACACATTTCAGGATAATGAGTTCTCTCTATTATAGTATTACGTGATTTGTTTTGTCCTGTCTTACCAGAAGATCGGCATTCTCATTTCTATAAACTTTGTAATCTTCTGAAATCCACACTAGGCACTCTGCTGTAACTGGAAAGGACACCAAGGCATGCTAGCATTATTGTCGATTTTCCCATATAGCAGTTTCTACGGAGTCGCTCTGATACTCGAGGAAATGTAAACAGAACTTTTCAAGATTTCCTGCCTATAACGCATCAGACGTTTTCTGGACGCAGACTAGGTCTACAAACATCCGCGCTATCCTCTCCGATATGTAGAGGACGTACTATATCCTTCCAGATTCTAATGTACAATGTACTCCCGAAGTATATTGTAGTCTCTTAGATAATCAAAAAGTTATGAGAATTTTGGCCTCATACCCTTTTAATACCAGTAAATTTGTAAAGGATTCTGGTTGGCACCATTCTCATATAAAAGGTGTATATAAAGTCTGGAAACGGCTTAGTAACCTCACAATGTATTAGCCCATTTAAAACACATTTTGAAACCGAAATCCAATTTTAAAAGTCACTGTTCCAAAAAATGTTCGACAGTTCGAAGAAACTGGAAATTGTAGAGATAAAAAACGATCAGAATGAGCAGCTATAGTAGATGAAGAAAAAGGTTTGGAAATTTGCCATCATTGTGTTGAAACTGCTGGTTCCTCATTAAGAAAATTCTAAAGTAAGTGACGTCTGCTTCAAATCCGTCCACAATGTTTTAGAAAAACGTTTCAAAATGCATGTAGTTCAAGAGTTATCAGAAGATGATTTTGAGCGAAGGATGAAATTTTGTGATATTATGATATCAAGGTGGGACCAAGATAACGAATTTTTCAAATTTATAGTATTTTCGGATGTTGCTTTATGTGTGTTAAATGGTAAAGTCAATAGACCCAACTGTAGATTTTGGCCCAATGAAAATTCCCACTGGATGAGAGGCGATCATACGCAACGGACTGAAAAATTGAATATGTGGGCTGTGCAAATTACACAAGTACATTCTTCCAACAGGACGGTACTCCTCCCCATTTTGGTCGAAACATGCGTGATTTTTTAAGTAATAATTTTCGAATAGGTAGATCGGTAGAGGGGGTTAAATCTAGTGACCACCTACGTCCCCTGATACCTAATGACTACTTTTTATGGGGACACTTTGAAAGCAAAGTTTATTCCACCAAACGTCAAGATTTAGTTGATTTGCATCGCCAAACATGGGAATAATTAATAACATCACAAATGATATACAACACAATTCAATTATTTTATTTTCAATTAGCTCACTGTCACGCTGTACAGGGAAAACATTTATTTTATATCAATTATTCTTCCAGATAATTTTAAGTTCGATTATTTTTATAGTGTTTTCCGATATCTGTATTGGCGTCGTTTAGATCGTCATCGATGGTCAAAGTTCTTAATGTAGAAATTTTCATCCAATCTGTTCTGATTTTATATGCAAATCTTCTATTGGGGAACTTAACTCATTATTGCCTGTTCTGAGTTTCTTCGGGAGAATAAATCCCTACATAAAATAAAATGTGTTTTAAGTGAATACTCGTTTAAGTGCCTAAGCCTCGTTCCTTCAATAACTAAAATTGACTACTCTGTCACTCAAGGTTCTTATTATTGATGCAATGTGTTACACAAAAAATTACTTATTCACACTATGTTCGACACCAGGCAACTATTTTTCTCTTTTTTTTCGTAAATGAACTACGTGCCTCGCTTTACAATGTCCAAGTTAGGTGCAATCTTGCCTGGGTATTTCTTTAAAATTGTTCTACTGGCCTATGCGAACCGAAACTTAATTACAATTCTTATTACATATATTAAAACTTTTTCAAGCGTAAAATAATTACGCCGGTTGTGTAAAAATTACACTTGCAAATATTTTATTATTAATTATATTATCGAACTACTTTCATTTTT
>MU181942.1:481754-527540 GCA_016904865.1 Pissodes strobi
TAGATTAATTAATAATCGAAGCTTTCAATTCGCATTACTACACCTTAAGCGTTACAGAAGAAATATAAAAACGCATATTTTATCCCTTCTTTTTCTTATTAAGTTTCAAAAATTACGGTAAATATATAAATATATATATGTTAAATATATATACAACTAAATCGTAAAATAACTAAACTCTTTTACCTTTTTTGGCGAGATCACATGGATCTGAAAATTTCACCTACAGTTTTATTACACATTAAACTAAACATTATTTAAAGTTAATGAGAGTTAAATGATAGTAATTTAAAATAAAATACTTTTCTGATTTTTGTTTACGTTTTTAATATTACAGGGAAGACAAATAGTGACGCAGCATGCACTAGGTGTATATTACGTCAACTCTGACGATTGCGTCAAATTTATTTTTCATACCAAATTGTTTTAAAATTGATAGTGATCATTTTGTGTCGAGTTGTATACATATGAACATTGTTGGCTATATCAAAGCAATGCTAAGATTCCACCGGTTGATATAGGTGCTATAATTCCTAGAGATCATATTTAACTGAATCTGTTCGCTGAAAGAGGTGTGTAAGGCATTGATAATTATCGATAAGTGGCATGTAAAAAGGCAATGAAGTATAACAGTGTCGATACGATCATACGCAAAATTCATTACTGTAATTGATTTAAACTGCCCTAGTTTAAAACTCTCCTAAGATAAATATAACTCTCCAAATAATTAGTTCTAGGTCATCGATGGGAGTGTCTGCTCGACATAGAACTAAATCCACCTCATAATTTCACGGTACTATTCTTCACATCTCCTTGTAGGCATTAAAATTATTACTAGATCGTTCTCATTTGTAATGGTAATTTGTATTACGCTTTTTATCCTTTGTGGGTAGGAGTATTATTATTTCTTATACCATGCATTTTTCTGTTACTCAATGCAAGATAAATCGCCCATTAAAAATTATTGCTCTACATTTTTTTCAATGCGCAATCTTTATAAGGAAAATAGTACTGATGTTACATTACATTTTTTGAAGTAAACAGAGATGGGTGCAGTAATAATTTACTGTGAAGTTGCTGGATTTACAATAATGTATCAAGGGTTGTAAAGGCATGTGCAAACGGGCAAAGATCTATTTTAATCAAATACAATTATAATAGTATTAATAGTATGATTCTTGTCAATATGCTGACGTTTGAGGAAATATGTTTGTATGTTTTCTATTGATTTCATCTCAAATTATAGAAATATTTTTGTCACCAAAAATAATTTATGAGAAGGAATTTGCATATTAATTTTGCTGATAATCTTGCAAAACTTACAAACCCATGATTTTATAATAAAAACGAATAAGAAAACAATAATATTATTATAAAATTAGGCGAAATTTAATTAATTTTGTGTTCATTCATCATATCTACACATGCTTACTGAACTAAATTGAATTATGTAATATTCCTCTCTAATTAATGCATATTAACTTGTACAAGTGTTCCCTTTGGTTGGATACAAATTAATAATATATTTGGAAATTCTCGGTAAAGGCACCTTCATTTCTGATTAGCTTTTATGCACTAATGCACCTTTGAACGAAACGATTGGTAATAGTTTCGCGACATTGTAGATCTATATTGTTTGGGGTCGTTTGCGACATAAGTAGATCTTTTGTGCATGATCTTACACCAATAGAAGCCAATGTCACCCAAGTTAATTACAAAGCTTTCTTGCGGCCATACAACTAAGTTCGTTTGGAGCTTCGTCAACCTTTCTGCAATATGTATGTCAGCTTGAAGAAAACATGGGACACTCGCATAAAACTTACTTACCCATGTTTTTCAGATCATATCTCATGTAGCAATGTCCAGTGATATTATAAATGATTCGTCTTAGTTTATTCTTTTGCAGCAAAGGTGTCTTTTGACATTCGTTCGTGAATAGCTCAAAATACTCATTCGCTTGCCTTTGGCCTAGTGTATTGCCTCAGTAGAACTCTTTTTCTTTCTCTTTCCATGTTTTAAAATCCTCCATCACATTTATTGATAATACATATAGGTTGGATTCATGGGGTGGTGTTACGGCTTCTTCCCGAGCGTTGCTGTCAGTCTCTTTGTTTCCATCTACAACTTCACCGCCCGGGCACCTAAATGCCAGCATTAAGAGCAGTGGCTTGTTTGCTTTAGGCTAGCTTCTACTTCACACTGACAACCTGATACCTATCCAAGACTCCAGAGATTCCAGTGCTCCCGGCAGTCGGACAAAATGTAAACGCTTTAATGTAAATGCTTTAATGCCTCTAGTGATTCATTTCAAAGCACATGCATTTATGGTAAGAATTTCTAGCTGCAAGTTGGATAATGTTTCGCCTAGGAGCTGTGGGTGGAAACCTATAGTTAGAACCCTATAACCTAATACAAGCTATTTCGTTCATCTTAGATCCATTTGCATATCAGACACTAGTTTGAAGAGATGATGTTAATATAACGAATAATCGGCGCGGCGGTCTTAAAGGTTCACTTCAAAAGGCGTTTCAAAATGATACTGCGGGAAAGGATAGTCATTTGAAATATTTGAATGGATTTAGTCCGATATCCTTAGGTGCCAACTAAGGTGTCCTAATATTTGTTGGCGGCTGGATATATTTGTATGGCGCTTTTCATCGCCACTTTTTCCACAAAACTCTGAAGAGGAGCTTGGTCCAGAAAAACCTCCATCGAGCTCTGATGCATGTCCGCATGGCCCCTGTAATGCTCAGGCAAGTCAGTCATTATATTTCTGAAGTTTGTTGTGTGCCATTGTAACCTCGAATTTAGGGCACCATATGATAAAGGCAGTAACTGTTAAGTAGACTACACGAGGTCATTTTTAATTTGAGACTGGACATGGGCATAGTGCCACTCATGCCTTGTCAATGGTTTATCCTAAGTGTTGCTTCAAAGGTACTTTGCAGTCCAGCGTGACCCGTAAGTACTTAACATCGCCGGAGAACATCAGTTCTTAATCGTTTAGTATGGGCGTTTAAGGTTTAGCTACTTTTTAGTAAATGGTACTAGAACCATCTCTTTTCGAACGACCTTGAGTTCCTCTTTGCTACTCCAGTTTGCTATAATATTGAGCGCTATTTCTTCTTCTTCTTCATGTGCCATGTCCTCCTAGGACGTCGGCGATCATCATTATGCTTTTTATTTTATTAGCAGCGGCACGAAACAGGCCTTGTGGAACTAACGCCATACCACTCTCTTAGGTTTTTCAGCCAGGACGTGCGTCTACTTCCTGGACATCTTCTTCCTTGAATTTTGCCTTGCATGATATTCTGCAAGATACGGTACTCTTCCCCTCTCATAACATGTCCAAAATATTCCAACTTGCGTTTCTTGATGGTAAACATGACTTCCAGTTCCTTCCGGAGACGGGCAAACCCCTCGGTGTTTCGGACTCTGTCCACCCATGATATTCGTAGCAGGCGACGGTGGCACCACATCTCAAACGCTTCTATTCGGTTACACATTGTCTTTGCTAAAGTCCACCCTTCCATTCTATAATACAGCATTGGAAATACGTAGCACCGTAGTAAACGAATACGTAGTGGTATTGACAAGTCTCGAAATGTAAGAACCTTCTTCATGTTGCTAAATGCTGCCCTCGCCTGCTCGATGCGGGACCTTATTTCCTGCGTGCTATACCAGTTACTGACCAACAAGCATCCCAGATATCTGAAGCTGGAGATCTGCTGAATCTGCCGGTTGGCCGTACTCAGGTTTGCTGGAAGCTCACCATTTTACTAATAACCATAGCTATGATTTTGCTGATATTTAATTTGAGCCCTCTTCCTTCGCTTTAGCCACAACCCTATCCAGTAACGCCTGCAAGTCATCAGCACTTCCTGCCAGTAGAACTGTATCGTCCGCATAACGCAAGTTATTTATTACTTCTGCGTTGACAACAATTGCTTCCCGTGCTTCGTCCAATGCGTCGGCGAAAATTTGCTCAGAGTATATGTTAAAGAGTAGTGGAGAAATGACACACCCTTGCCTAACACCTAGCTGAATGAGAACGTAATCGGTATTCATGTCTTCAACCTTGACAGCAGCGACTTGGTTGTAATACAGATGTTTTATAATACGGACGTCTCTACCATCTAAGTTCATATTCTGAAGGATATTAATAAGTTTCCCGTTACCGCGCTGGTGGTTTCGGGTTCCACAGTAGGAATATAATAATATGGACATGATGGTGCTTCCGGGATCAAAATATTCCGGAGGTAAACTCCACGGCCATTCGGATCTCCGGGCGCTGGGTGGCCCTGGGAGCCCTTCATTCCGCATTTCACAGACAGCAAAGATACCGAACCAATTTAGAATAGATTTCTGCAACATAAGAGGCCTAAATACAAACATAATTTCGGTACACCAACATCTACAAGCAAATAGACCACACATATTAGCCCTTACAGAAACACAAGTATGTTCTACAACAACAACAGTGAACTACCCTTGTCCTGGTTACGACTTACATACCCGATTTAGACATAAGTTCGGAATATGCCTTTTTGTCCGAAGCGACCTTTCATGTCACCGAGAGGAAACACTCGAACCGAACAACCTTGACGTCATGTGGCTCAAGTTCACCGCCAAGGGATTAACCAAGTTTATATGTCGTCTCTATCGCCCTCCGAGCGATAGAGCCTACCAAAGCTTTTTTTCAACACTGGCTACCACTTTTGACTCAATACAGGTTGATCACCCTAGTTCATAAATAATCGCTCTGGGAGACTTCAATGCCCACAACACCAACTGGCTCAAACATCACAACAAGACCGACAACGAAGGTAGAGAGGCTGAAGCATTTGCCATCAGCTGCGGGCTTACTCATATTATAGACGAACCAACTCTAATCTCAGAGAGGGGCGAATTCGCCGCTCTCTTGGACCTTTTTCTAACCACCAATCCTGACCAGTACACAGGTACAGTTGGTCCGCCATTAGGTACTTCCGACCACAAACTTATTACAACGGTTTGTGAATTGCCACTCATACAGATGGATCCACCATTGCCTCGCAAAATCTGGCATTACAATTCTGCAAACTGGGACGATCTAAGCGAGTTCTACCTAGATTTTCCTTGGCTCGACGTCTGCTTTGGCGCTGACGACCCGTCAGTCTGCTGCGAAAAGATCACACAAGTAATCTCCTCAGGAATGGAAGCATACATCCCAAATTCCATCAAGTTACCATCAAAAGGAAAGCCTTGGTTCGACAAAAGATGCGAAAGAGCTGTGGGTAGGAAACAGCAAGCCTACAAGTACTGGCAGCAAAATCAGACCGCTGAAAATCGCAATTATTTTGTCGAAGCGAGAAACGAATGCAAGCGTGTTATCGACGAAACTAAGGACAAACACAATCAAAGGATCAGGAATAAACTTTTGCAATGCCCCAGTGGCTCCAGGAATTTCTGGTCGGTAGCAAAGCCAGTAAGTAACAACTTTACAGAAACGTCTCTCCCACCTTTGACAGACGAACGTGGCATCACGGCGACTACAGCCAAGGAAAAAGCAATCATGCTGGCCAAAATCTTTTCTTCGCACTCTACCTTAGACGTCCCCCAAGGCAAGACTCTCCCCACCATATCGAACATCAACACTACCATGGCAGAAGTCAAATTTCATCACCGTGATATTCGTAAAATCCTTAAAAATCTAGATACGCAAAAGGCATCAGGACCGGACGGAATACCTGCCATCGTGTTAAAGAACTGGACCGACGAACTAACACCCGTTTTTTTCAGGCTTTTTTCTCTGTCTTACGGAAAAGGGATTTACCCATCTTCTTGAAAAGTCGCTCGAGTGCAAGCTGTTCCAAAAAAGGGCAAGAAAACCCCGCCCTTAAACTATCGTCCAATTGCCTTGCTTCCAATAATCTCCAAAGTAATGGAACGTGTAGTCAATCAGCAACTGCTCAAGTACCTCGAGAACAACAAAATAATCAGCGATAATCAATACGGCTTTCGCAAAGAGAGATCGATAGGAGATATATTGGCCTATGTCACTCATATATGGAATAGGGCAATTGAGAATTACGGAGAGTCTCGAGCGATTGCGTTGGATATTTCAAAGGCATTCGACAGAGTTTGACATGACGGACTGCTCAACAAACTACCGTCCTTCGGACTGCCAGCCTCTCTTTGCAGCTGGCTTGCCAGTTTCCTCAAGAGCCGATCTCTGCATGTTGCAGTCGATAGACACATCTCGGACACATTCACCATCAACGCGGGCATGCCTCAGGGCGCAATACTTTCACCAACTCTGTTCCTCATCTATATTAATGACCTGCTGACCGAAACAAATAATCCTGTTTACAGTTTTGCAGATGACAGTACCCTTGTCTCCCACTTTAGATCAGAAAAACCCTTACCAGCGACTGAGACTCATCACCGCAGATAGGAGCAGATTACAGCAATTAATCAAGACCTGGAGAAAGTTCAAACTTGGGGCGACCGAAATTTGGTCCAGTTCAATGCAGCAAAGATCCAAGCAGCCACGTTTACCAAGAGGGCCAATACAGCGGGCCCTGACATCATTATGGCAGGGTCGACCATTCCTTCATCCTCGTCAATCGGACTGCTGCGTATCTCGGTCAACAGCAATATGTCCTGGTATGACCACGTTGCTAACATCGCAAAATCAGCCTCCCAGAAGCTTGGTGGGCTATTTCGCAACAAAAAACTCTATACACCGCAGCAGTTGCTCTTGCTCTACAAAGCGCAAGCGCTTAGAATATTGCTCACATATCTGGGGTGCCGCACCAAAGCACACCCTAAAGCTGCTGGATTCCATTCAGAAGAGATCTGTGCGTCTCGTCGGCGACCCGGAGTTGACCCGGAATCTAGATAGTCTGGAACACCGCAGACATGTAGCCGAGATATCTCTGTTTTACAGATACTTTCACGGCAGATGTTCCCAGGATTTGGTCCGCCTCATCCCGCCCCTGGCAGCTCCTGTCAGACAGTCGCGACAGACGGCAAGAACGCACCAGTTCGTCGTACAACTGGAAACACCTAGAACATCGCTTTACAAGAACTCCTTTGTCTGGCGCACTGCATCACTGTGGAACTCACTCCCAGGACATCTGTTTCCTACTAATTACAACTTACAAATATTCAAGAGCCGTGTCAATCAACATCTTCGCACACACACCGCTCGTCGAGCGCCATAGGGTCTCCCTTTAGTGTGTGTCACTGCCATAAAAAAAAATTACGGTATAATCGACCATGTATTATTTTGAGGAATATTTTTAGCGTACGGCTTATTACGCTAATCATGCGGCAGTCACCGCATGATTTTGGTCATGTCTTTTTAGATAGTGTGACGAAGACAGACTCCAACCAATCACTTGGTGTTTTCCCAGAAACATAAATGGCGTTGAAGAGGCTGACCAATTTATCTGTAGATTGGTCGTTGAAAAGCTTGAGTACTTCCGAATAGACGTCGTTTGGTCCAGCTGACTTTTCAGTTTTAGCTGCCTTGATTGCGTGTACCACCTCCGCGTGTGTTATTTGGGGGCCCTCACAAGGATTGTCGTAAATGTTCACCTGCTGACGGTCGCTAGCGAAAAGTTCCTCGACATACTTCTTCCACTCTTCCAGCTTTTCGATAATGTGGCCATCCCTGCTTAATAGAAGTGCCGCAGACCGATGACGTTTTTTAGTTCCAGCACCGCTATTTGGATAATGCCTTCGTGCCAGTTTTTTTTCTGAACACTAGATAATCTGCATTACCTTGAGTTTTAAAGCCAGCGTTTCTTACTGTTGTTGGTAGGTCGTCGGCCACTATAAACTATTGCAAAGGGGACAGAACTAACTCCCCATTGTGAGCAGCCTTCCGCAGCTACGACCGTGGTTGAGTCTTTTCCGACTTTCGCTGCAATGTCTTTTAGCATGGATTGAATTAATTTGGTTCTGGATGGTTTAACTCATGTACGTACGCATTTTGTAAGGACTCAGATGAGGTGTTATTGAACGCATTCTCTATATATGTGAATGCACGAACAGTAATCTTCTCGCCCGCACCCTCTTTTCGATGCCTTTTATTAGACAGCTCAAGGCACTTACTGTCCATTTGCCCAGTTGATAAACAGATTAGTTTACATGAATCTGCGAAACAGATATAGTGTCGCTTCTGATGCATAAATTAATTAGTTTCCTCATAGATTTAAGAAGACAGGAGGTGACATTTATGGGGTGGTAAGAATTATTGATATCCTCCGGATCTTAGGAAGACAGCCTGTTACAAGTTTGGAATGCATCCAAAATGAAAAGGTGCTTTCAATATCAATCCTACCATTGACAGAAGTTAATCAATGCTTTGTTGAAACAAAGCAGGAAATATTCCATCTATTCCCTGCGACTTATAAGTCGAGATTTTACCCTCTAAGCTGTTTTAACTTATTTTTTGATGATATATATGCCATTCCACGACAGTCTGTTGAGGAATGTCTCACAAGACAGTGAAGCCCAGAAAGAAGTGCCTTTAGACTTTCCTACCTGTCGTTAGCAAATTTGCCATTGGAGAGCTCCTTTTGATAGATCCTTTTGTAGCCGATCTGCCGAGGTCAGTTCGTCGATCCTCGATCTTGTCAACTCTTGAGTCAGATATACCTTATATTCATCAGAATTTCCTAATTATTTTGTCACATTAAAGAGCTTTCTAATCTTTCTTTATAAGTTCTGAGTTTACTGAGCTCCCTGTTTCATCAGGATACTCAGGTTTACGCACAGTATGGGAAGTAGTCTTATAAGACGAAGTTATTATATAGATTGATTAAAGTTGTTTCCAAAATTTCTATGCTTTCATTGGAGTGGTTTAGTTAGTTTTTGTTTCCTACTACGCTCCATGCAAGTAGCCACATCCTCGATAATGCTGTGGATCTGGTCCGACATCGAGAGCTTTTCGGACGCATGCCATTTTTTATCGTTAGCGTTATAAAAAGACTAGCTAGAGTTAGGTCTAAAACCTCTTTTCGTAAAGCGGGTGTGTTACCCATCTTAATTACGTGTGTCTTGTTCGTAGACAAAAATTCAAATAGGATGTCGATGTTGGAGCTGCCCTGTATCGCTGATGTGCGTTAGCATCGCATCTCTTCAAGTACTATTTCTTTCTTTTCCTACACCAACCTAGGAGGAGCTTGACCTCTCCTATTCATGTATGAGGCTGGTCACCAGGTGACCATTTCGATAGCCACCATACTTCTAACAAGCCAGCCAGGATATTTTAGAGTATTTTAAACGCTTTTGAACATTTCATTAAACTGAAATAACAAGTTTTCCTAGCCACGCAAAATGGAAAAGCGATATATTCATCTGACAATACGCGCCATTGATTGCAATGTTTTGATAGCTTTTGTTACAATTCATATTTTTGCACGTCGCGTCGGCGTGCGTTGCGTCGGTAAAATGAAAATTTTACAAATAGTTTTCAGGCCTAAATGAAATTAATAATCGCAGTTGCTGTACAAATGATACGCTCCAATAACGCATAATCGGTAAACGAGAAAAACGTTTTTTTTTTGCTGCTGAAATACCAGGGCCCGTTTTGGGTAATTTAATTTGACCACCTAGCGGCATATTGTTTCTAAATTGTATATTTGTTTTATTTGCATTTTATATAACAGAAAGACTTTGTTAATTGAATTCGAAACAGTCTGTTTTTTGTGTGTGTTTGTTTGTGGAACGTAATTGATAGAGGTCATAAATATTGTCTTAAGCTAAAATATTTCATTTTTCCTTTGTGTTGTATAAGAAGCAAAAATATGATTTGAAGTTACGAAGCTTTCTACTGCTCGAGCATCAATAAGGTTACGTAACATATATAAATAATAATAGCTTATTATACTTAGAGTTATGAGCAAAATTTAAACTATGACTGAGTTATGGATCATATTCTTCTAAGTGTGTTATAAATAAATATATCTTTTATTAATTGAAAGGCGCCAATCTGATATTGTCAAATTTGTTATTAATTAATTTTAAATTAAATTTGTTAAGAATTTGATTTATCAAGAAAAAAACAAACTGGATAGAATGCTCAGGGCGGGCGTATAGGTTCGGAGCATGCCCATAAAATGTTCCTTCTATATAATGGAGTTGCACTAGGGTGCAAAATAAAATATTAGAATTTTCAACATACAATGTATTTATTTTAATTTCCTTTCGATAAAGGTTAGATAGAAAATAAAATTGTAATATATTATTTTTGGTGATCTCTGTGGGATGCTACACTACCTTAGGGTCCCTCCGTCCTTCTTGATGGTTGATACCGGAGATGCTTTAGACCCTGGAAATTGTACTGCGACATTCCTGGAAGATATACTGGTTAAGTGGCTGAGTATGGTGCCAGTGGCATCAAAACATAAAAAACCAATCCTAAACAGTTAAAGAAGTCACCAAGAAAGTAAAGAGTTCTGTCTCAATGTGGTGGTTCACGTCAGATGAGACCCGAACTAACCCGCAGCTTATTACGTTGGTAAATAGGAAAACATGATGAAAAGAGAATGGATTTATAATAAAATTATATATCCCTCCGCAAATGTAAGCAGAACATCAGTTAAAAATTTATTTTTAAACGGTTATGCGTACAAAGTTGAGACTTATATTATAATAGATAACCGTATTGAAGGGTAATTAAATATACATCAGATACCGAGTGAAAGCTATGTCCGTCAATCTAAACAGTCAGTATAAGGCAAAGATAAAGATAAAAGGTACAACAGTAATTGGAAATCAAATATTAAATGACAGCTACTTCAATTAATCTAAAAAAATCAACAGGTGTAAGATAAAGATAAAAGTAAAGTCAGAAAATAATTACAAAGAACCAATAATAATGATGATGATGATCTAATTTCCGCCAAGGACAAAGTCGTTCTCAGAAGACACTTTTTGAATATTGAACGTTAAATAAATTAAATATGTACATGCCAAATAATAACTAACTAAGCTCAACTCAAACACAAATACCCAAACATCAGCTAGCGATACTGGAAGAAGTCATATAAGGTCTCCCACATTTATCGAGCACTTTGATTAAATTAATAGCTTCTACAAATTTCTTTCCCCAAGCAGAACCTAAATATGCCCTACATGGAAAAATACTTGATTTTATTAGTTGTATTGGTTAACTAAAAATAGATCCAATATCTATCGCTCTTCTGAAGGAAACAAGCTCTTCCTCTCCCTCCGCAAAACCTCAAGCCTCAAACAACGATGAATCTGTATGCCTTGCATGCAAGACAACCAGTATGGTAACATGGCAACAAGGTATATGCAAAAGATATTAGGCAAATGATATTATAGACAATGCTTGTCTACCTAATGCTCTAAGCATAAATTTATCAGAAATGATTCATGCAATAAGGTGAGATAAAGGTTTAATTAAATATGTCTCATGCCCCAAGGAATAAATCCATAAGATAAAATCCGAGTAAGATGAGATAAGGTTAAAAAAATCCGCCCCACCTGAAGAAATGACCGAATTTTAATTTAAGGGAGGACTTCCCACGCGTGAACTGTAAGTTTTGCTTAATTTTCCCCTCCTACACAACATTCGATATGTATTAAAAACTAATATGACATTAAAATCGAAAAATTACATTTCCGTTGTCAACGTCAGAAACAAGATGTAAATATAATACTCTCTCAAGGTGTATGGATTTTCTCAAGGGAAAAGCAAGTCAAATTGCAATTAAAATTATTTTACATATAAAAATATTAACATATTAAAATAAGTTTTTCTACTGCTGTGTTTGTATAAAAATAATCATAATATTTTTGTTTTAAAAACACAAAATATTTATTACGCAATAAAATTAAAAGTGGAATTGATTTAATTGATAGGTACTGACATTTATTATTCATTGATATTTTCAAGTTGTTCAACCTTAAAAATTTGATACTACTGCTACCGAGCCGGTTCGAATAGTATCTTAAAACTAGGTTCCGGATGAAAAAATATTGTTTATAGCAGGCATAAACATAAACGAATTCAGAACTCTAAATCATATTATAGAATTGTTAAAATTACCGTAACAAGTGTTAATATTTAAATACCCCATTAGAGTTTGCACTTTTAAAAGGCATTTGTGTAATAATTTGCTGTTTCTTAAGAATTTGGCGACTTTTATAGGTTATATAAACAGGGACCTTTACCCAGCTAACGTGGTGCAAGATTAAACCTATTTTTTTGGCAAGAAAGTTTGGTGAAATCATTTCATATGGACTGGATCTATATACTTCTACATTCTTACTTATGTAAATCCAGTTTTGCGAATAAATGTTTATCTTAGTACCACCTTTCTCAGCACAACTGGGCGTATCTTGTCAAAACAAGAAACCTGCTGGCAACGAAGCAATTTTTTTATTATAGTTTACACATTAAAAATTCATATAATTTTGTCTCTAAATATTATCGTTCTAATAAATTTGCCAAGATAGGATTAAATCCAATCTAGAACTAATAAGCATGACATAATACTAAAGTTGAGTAGAAGTGGCTCTGCTTTTTTCCCAAGCCTCTCAGCAATTATTTATAGGTATAATCAGTATCAGTCAGTATCAGTAACAGAAGGGGTGACTCCTACCGGTCCTTGCACTTTGGCCACCAATTGGGCCAGCCCGCATTAGAAACCCTCAAGGATGCCGGTATTCCTTAAGAAAGCCTGCATCTCCTTCATACTAACACGACGCACTGAATCTGGTTCGATCGGCGTCGCTTTAAAGATTCTAAATTTTGCTCACGTAAAGGCGGGGCATTCCGTAAGTAGATGGTATGGGGTTTCATCGTCCCCCATGCACCATCTACACTCCCCCTCCTCTGCAATTCTCAGCAGAGTCAGATGCCATCTAAGCTTACAGTGCCCTGTGTAGAATCCTGCCTGCGTCCTGCACTCCTTTCTAGTTAGGCCCATGAACCCCCTGGTGAGAGTCTTCGCCCATGTATCATGAGACTCGTTGGTCTCATCACCGGAGCCGTCCGCCATACCTCTTCGGCTCGACCCTCCGTCCAGGCTTCCAAAGCTCTTTCGCGAACACTCTGAGCGATCTCTATGCAGGGATCAAGTATCTACGTGCGGTACCTTCTCTGGTTAAGGCGTCAGGTGTAATAGTGAAACTACTATTTCAAACGATATTTACAACTTTTTTCTACTACATACGCTCTTCAGCTTGCATTTCTAAACTGATACTCCTACAACCTTCTGCAAGGATACCCAAAAATTATATTAGTTTTTAAATTATGATTTCGGTAGAACTGGGTTGTTTCTTAATCAAGATAAACGATTTCCATTCAGGTATGTTTTTCGTTTACCTTTAATTAATAGCTGTAACTATTTTCAATGTAAAAAGATTTTTACTTTAAATACCTTTAATGTCATTTCTGCAAGCAACAAAAAATCATAATACATATGCTATATTCTCATCTCATATTGTACCTCTCTAATTGATTTGATATTATTTATTTTCAAGATTTCTAAGTATGCCATTTTCCTCAACCTACGACATCCATCAAATACAAAAGCTAATTAATTCGAGATATTTATTTATCCACGCTTGAAATTTACTTTAGATTGATTTTGCTTCAACATTTTCGTCCAATCGTTGTATAAAAACGCTTGTCAGGCACACATATTTAAAACCAGCAACTATAAATATATTGCAAGGAAGTAATACTTTATTGAGTTTTATTACCTTAACATCAGTAACGTTAGTGAAAGTGGCGTTGTCGCAAAAAGTAGCCAAATGGTGTTTGTAAAATGGAATAAAATGTCGTAGATCTTACAAGAATAAAGATTTAGCAAGCAGAATATTTATGTATGCAGGTGCGTGTATGTAACAGATTTTAGTGTTGAGACATTAACTTCACATCTGTTAAGTGCGTTATGCATGTACCAGGGTTTCCAATGAAGCGGCAGCAATCTTGTCAGTTTTTAATCGGAATTTGACCTAGCCTCCAATTCCGTAACTTCACCTCAATTTATTGACTTCGTTCCTGTTGGGGGTTACCGAGATCCCCATTCATATTCACGAATTTGTAGCACACTGTACATAAGATATGATACTTAAGGCAACAAGATATCTGTTGGATAGGAGTAAATGTGTTCAGCAAATTTTGTTGGCTAGGTGAATCTGTATGCTTTTTATTACCTCCTGTAACTGAAATAGCGGGCAGACACTCCACTTCGATCTCCCCTCCAGGAAATCAACCATACTCACGTAAGCCTTGATACTCTTCCATATCCCAAACCAACAGACATTATGTTCTAGCCGCAGAATCCTAACCCGCATTAGCCAGCATGGTAGGGCGAACGGCTAAGACCCCTTAATGATAGTACACCAAAACAACGGACCTTAGTCTTTGGTAGGTCGCTCAGCCCCGGCCAAGCTGGCGTAAGGACAAGGTCGCAAGCAAAGGGTGCGAAGAATCCTCGAAGTAGGGTAGGCTACCACAAGCGAAAACTGATCATCGATACTCTTAATACTATGATACTCTCTAAATTACAAGAGCTCTCACATAAAATAAGAAATACTAGGAATAAGCAAACGTAAAAGAATAGAAGGGTAGTAGCTAACACGTCATTCAGGCTATTTGCTACACTGTAGAGAAGACCAAAACATAAAAGAAGAGAGAGTTAGGTTCTTAGCACACAAACAGATTTACAGTATCAGTATCATATAGCTCATATATATTCATAAAAATTGTTCAGGTATGCGCACCTACAGCTGCGCACACGGACACTGAAGTGGACATCTTCTACGTTGACATAACAACAGTATTACACAGAGCAACAGTTTTGCAGGAATACACTCACTACAACATGATAAATAAAGTCTTCCTGTGACCAACTGACGCATAGGGAAGATGAATCCGAAATAGCGTTGGGAATCCACGGATTTAGAATTAGTAGAAATAAAGATGAAAAATTTCGTGAATCCCTTCTACATATATTTGCAATGAATGGCTTCTACAGCAGACCTCCGCAACGAAAGTGGACCTGGGCTAGCTCCTACGGCTCTACAAAAAATTAAATTTGCTTTATAATATCTAACAGGAAAGAGAATTAAGATTGCAGTAAGATGTCAATAGGCAGATACCACAGACCGGTCCGATGCAAATCTTAACTTACATCAAGAAAGAGCGGGTGGCTCATTAAACTATCAACATCTAGCACACGAAGACCACTTAGAGATGAAACCCCATATAAACAAAAAAATCATAGCTAGCTTCTATGGGAAATGTTGCATAGATTTATCGTTTGATACGGGTACTTTCCCCGAGAGTTTGAAGACCGCTCTGGTGAGGCCTGTTTTTAAGGGTGGCAGCATTGATGATCCTTCATGTTATCGCCCTATATCATTGCTGCCAACGCTCTCTAAGATAGTGGAAAAACTTGTTAAGTCTAGGATGGTGATTTTTCTTCAGAGGCACAAATTGCTGAATGTCAACCAGTTTGGGATTCAAGACAAGAGCAGCACTAGTGATGCAATATTCAACGTCCTTCAATGACTGTATCTTGGACTGAATGAGGGAGAGATTGCGACAGCGGTCTTTTGCGATTTCTCCAAAGCCTTCGATTGTGTGGACCGTATAATATTGCTCGACAAAATGTCTCATTATGGATTTAGGGGTAACACTTTAAACTGGCTTCAGTCTTACTTGACAAACAGAAAATAGATTGTCAATGGCCACAGTGGAATGTCTTCGACACAGAAGATCGAGCATGGAGTACTCCAAGGGTCAGTTCTTGGTCCCTCGGTCTTTTTGATGTACATCATTGACCTAGCTTACATCAACATTAATGCATCAATTACATTATTCGCTGATGACACTACCATCTTGTGGCTAGGAACAGATAAAGTAACCTTGGAAGAGACGATTGGTCGAGATATTCTCAAAGTAAAGCAGTGGTGCGACTGCAATAAATTAACTTTTAATGTCTCCAAAACAAACATAATCTTCTTTAAGTGTTCGGTCACAAACATAAATCTAAACGATGAACCACTTATTAATAAAGAGTGGTCCAAGTTTTTAGGTTTATTTATAGACTCTAAACTGAAATTTGAAGAACATATCGATAACTAGCCTCAGCATGTTATGCGTTGAGGATGGTTCGTGATGAATTGGGCCATGACATTGCAAGGGATATATACTTTGCACTTGTCGAGTCGCATCTCAGATACGGTGTTCAGTTCTGGGGGTTTGCCAGTGGTCGACTTATAAATTCAGTTTTTACTTTGCAAAAACGGGCTGTTCGGCTTTTGTGTGGAGACGGTTCTAGGGAGCACTGCCGGCCTCTGTTTATCCGCGAGGGACTTCTTACATTGACTTGTATTTTTATTTTATTGACGGTGGGCATGGTCCACAAAAAATATAAAGGTTCTATTAACAATATTGACGCCAGGAAAACTAGGTTCAACAACAACAATTTGAGTTTGTGCATTCCAAGAAGTGCATTGACAAAGAATTCTATAATATATGAGGGGATAAAAATGTATAACTGCCTGCCTCTTGAAGTCAAGTGTCTCATCAATGATGACCTCTTTGCTAGACGGGTGAAGCAGCTTCTGCTCTTGAAGGCTTATTACTCTCTGGAGGAGTTTTATATGGATAGGCTCTAACTTGATTCCTTATCAGTCATTTATTGGTACTTGTGCAAATTATGTCTGTCTATGTCTTGGCTCGTGTATTAATTGTGTCTGTGCCTCGGCCAAGTACTTTTTATTATACTTTTTATTATATTCATTAATTTGTGTTTTCTTTCTCTCACTGGTTTTGGTTATGTGATTAACATTTTGAGAGTGTTTCTGCAAAGCACTTGTTGTCCAGTATTTGGTACTTTACCATGGGGTCAAAGTTAAGAGTTTAATTGTTCATTTATAGGTTATTATTTTTTATATTCTAGTTACCATATCAGTGTTCGTACCTACTTATTGTTTTGCTACTATTAATGTGATGTTGTTATATTTATTTTTAGTTCAGCTTTGTAAATGAGACCCTACAGGCCTTTTTGTACAATAAAGCATTTTTTGACTTTGACTTTTGATTTTGACTTTGACCCGGATATAGATCACACTCATTACAAATTCTATAAAATCCGCAGTAAAAGAATGCCAGGCACAAAGCACCCAACGAAATAAAAAAGTACAAATGCCAAAAATAAAAGAAGTCTAGAAAAAAAACACACCACAAACGTAGCAGATTAAAGTCAGCTATAGAGAGAAATCTCCAAGGCAGGCCAAAAGGGCCCAAGACTGTACAACACGAATGAAATCTCGAAGGTTATCGAGCAAAACAAACGCATGCAATCACTGCGGAAGCCACTCTCCGAAGGCAGGGAAAATAAACAAATAAAAGGAAAATCATGAAGGGTGTCGAAGATTTCTATGAAACGCTATATAGAGATATATATGCATCTAGCTTAGATACCAACATACAAAGCGAACAAAAACTACAGTCCGAAGAGGTTCCAAATATCACCTTAGACCAAATAGGATGTGCGTTAAGAGATATGAAGAATATGAAAGCAACATTCGGCCACGGCATAGCAGCATAGCATTACCTTAAAACGGAACCACGCTACTGAAGCAAAATGCAAGCTCTTGGATACTTCATTAGAAACCGCACATTCCCATTGAGTCCGGGCCATAACTATAATACTGCATAAGAAAGAAGATGTCACAAACTTGCAACTGACCCATAAGCTTACTACTGCTTTTATATTCATGAGAATCATCACCAAGGGATTGACGAATAAACGCGGCCTTTAGCAACCTCGCGAGCATGCTTGCTTTTCAGCCGGCTTTGGCACAAATGATTATTTGAAAACAGTGAAAGTCCTTATCGAAAAACGCATCGAATATAATAAACCCCTCTGCATAATCTTCGTGCATTAGGAAAACACCTTGGACAAAACAAAGCAGCAATTCTACTGGTTCTTACAGACTGCCGTATCGATCATAGATACATTAATGTCATCAGACATGTGCACCAAGGACCGAAAGCATAGGCCAGGCTGTAGGATAAGTCACAAAATTTTGACATCGCGTGTGGCGTGAGCCAAACAGATGTCATTTTACCAAAAAATTAATCACTGACCTTCTAGAACTCATGTTCAAACAAATATACTTAGGTGATATGGGAAACACAGATGGCGAGTAACAGAAGATCTAAAATTTGCTGACGATATTTTAGTTATCGCAGATCGACTTCCGCTTCGTTCTCGATTGAATCAACACGTGTCGGGTATCGGCTCTCCGTCGCCATATTTGGTGGACCGTGGCCAACGTTCAGGGGCCGTTTGGGCCCCCCGAGAAAAATGATATTTAGCCAGAAGAAATACCCAGCCCCAGGCCTGGGGCAGCCAATTGTTGTCGTGGGACCATTTATATACCTGTGCCGTTCATAGATTTTAGTTGTGTGCAAGAGTCGGGAATCACCAGGGGCAGAGGCCCGTCATTATGGAGGTTCCCACCACAAATACAAGGCCCCTCAAACTGGAGTAACGTGTAACACAAGCAGAATGGTAGCTCTGCCTCTGTCTAAGCGCCGGAAGAGGGGTGTGCTGGCGAATTGCCCGTAAGGAGCAGAGCCATTTATCCTCCAAAAGGGGGGCTCAATTTGAAAGAAAGAAATTATCTCAGACAATATGGGCGAAGAAAAACAAATGTTATGGAGACTCCAAGCAGCATCAAACTCTCTTGGGCTCAAAAACACCACAATCAAAACCCAATACATGACAAATCTTGTTAGGAGTGAGACTATCGAAGTAGATGGAGAAGGCATAGAACCAGTAAGTTTTATAAATATCCTGACCATGAATAAAACGACCAAACTGGCGAAGAGGCCTAATTTGAGCGGCTCATGGAAAGCTGCACAACATCTTAAAACCTAAAATTCCAATATGCCTAAAAAGGAAAATATTCGAACTCTGCGTGTAGCCTGTACTCACAAATGGAGCCAAACGATTAGCCCTCACAAAGAACACTAGAAACAAAATAAGTATCGAGCTGAGAAAAATGGGGAGGTAATTGCTAGGCATTCCTCTAGAGGCAGGATCCCAAACAACATAATGACGGAGAGGACCGGAGTGATAAATGCGGTTGCAACTTTAGAACTGGGCTGCTTATGTGGCGCTATTTCCAAAAAAACCGCTGGACAAAAAAGATACTTGAATGGAGGCCATGCAGAGATTTTTACCAAAAGTAGAGGCCGCTCACTAACCAGATGGATTGACGACATCAAACGGATAAAAACCAATTGGATAGAGGCATCACTGGATAGCCAAAAATGGACAAAGTTATGAGAGACCTATGTTTGGCAGCGGATGCAAATGGTTGTTTGATGATAATAATGATGATGATGATGATGATGATGGTAACGTGATCAGATTTTTTGGCACCTTAAATGCATCCTTTATGCTTTCTTAAGTTGGAGTGTAATTTTTTTTATTTCGTTTATCATTAGAGTAAAAATATATCTAAGAAAATTGTTATGCAACCCTATTACCACGTTAGTTTTGCCAATCAAATGCGGGCTAAAAATTTCCATTTCATTAGGCAACCTGTTGACGGGTGAGCGAATCATTACAGTCTCCAGTATTATGTCCTTTCTCGTTTTGCTATGAGTTACGCATATACGCCTAGAATATCTGGTTGTCACAACACAATGACAATATGAACATTAAAAGTTTGAAAGCAATTAAGGCTAATCTTCAAAGTGTGCACCTTGCTAGATTAACCCTGACCTAATCGAATTGAACAGAAAATATTAATGGGATTACTCGTGGCCATGCTCCCTGAAAACGAATTATCACCATATTTTTAGCTTCGTTCTTCGGAAATATATTCTTTAAGAATATCTAAACTTTTCCCCATTTATGTAACTTGAATCAAATTTAATGTCAAGATTTCTTTCCAATCGAAGTAAAACACGCACATCGAAAGTTTTCACTCAAGTTTTGTTCCTCCACGTTTCACGATATATTAGGAGAATTTTGAAATCACACTTTAACTCTTTTGACCTTTAGCATATTTGACTTACGTGACCTGCATAAGAAGCTTTACATCAAGTTGAATGTTTGATACGCATTCTGTGACGTCTCGTGCGGTATCTGTAATTTTTTCCCAACCGGTAATAGTACTTTGATCACCCTGCATATTTAATTTAATTAATCTTCTGTGATTTCATATGTTTCTATGTATAAGGAAATACTGGGTAAAAGTTATAAATCTAAACTATATATAGATTATTTAGTGCATTTTATACTGTTGAGTTTGAGCATCGGTTGAAATTAGACCTGAATCTTCATAAACCCCGGATATCGAACAACCCTTAAACTATAAAGTTCAACAACGCCTTGCCATATATATGTCTCTTATCCCATTAGGGAAATTGTTTAAATTGTAATTTATACATTATAGTTTCATTTTGGTAATTACGTCATTAATAATGATTATGCCAGTTATTAATGGGCAAGGGACGTTAGGACCGCAAAGTTTTGAAATATTGGATGATGGCGACATATTTTACACCTGCGTTGTTTGAAATAGTCGAGAACTCATTTTATAACCTAGCGAAAACTATCATTATTTGACACCCCCTCCGCTTCTATATCTTTAATGCTCTTATGTGATATTATAGGCAAATTACGTAATTTTTTAATAAAAATAGCGCTTCAGCTAAATACAAATTATTCATCACTGTATAAGCAGCTATGTGTAAAACTTATTACAAAAATATATAGCGTGTGAGTAACAGTATATTACTTACCGAGGTGGAGGAATGTTTCCGTATTTTCAAGGGCTAAGATAGGCGATTAACGCGTGGATGTAAACAAGATTTGGAAAATAATTTTATTGTCAGGACATTTGTATTTATAATCGATATGAAGCATAAAATGAGGCAATTATTGTTTCACTAGCCCAACCCAAACTGACCCACACTAGGGTGTCTGAACTTTTAGTTTAGATTTTAGCAAACATGAGTTTAGCTGCAAATGTGGAAGATTTATTGCCACAAAAAGTAGAATAAAGTTATTTATATATAATATTTGGCGCTCCAGTAAAAGCATGCGGCGAAAAGGCAAGCCAGCATCCACTTTAAGCAATTCGTATTCAAAGTTAAGAACAACATTATGTGACATTAAATGTCGAAGGAAATGTCGAGCTATCAAATTTTGAAAGTTACTGGGTTTCTTAAGGTGATTGATGACTACACACCGATGAAATCGAGCAAGAGATGTTCAATAGTTTCATATTAATAATTACTAATACTTCGGTTGCCTATCGAGGTGGTGAGTTATTTAAAACTACAGATTTTGCACAATAAATCCTCAAATAAAAGCATGCTAATCAAGAACATGTGCCATTAGAAGCAAATCGTCTCAGATAAATAAACGTATCTGCAAAATAAGTGAAATATGACCAAATGATTTTGATTGCCATCTACAATCAGTTAAATGTAACTACTTTCGTTTTTAAAAATCGTATAATGAAGCTGATCATAAAATATATAAATATGTTCTATATTGTTGTGGAGGATTCATTCTTACCCTGGAATTGATTGCCTTTGGCTCCACAAATGATTGAATTTTGTTTGAATTGTTATAGAGCCACTTCGGCCCCGGTTCAAGGATGTAAACTGCACAAGTGCAAGTTTAGTGACCCTAATGAAATGTGTACCTAGTTTGGTCGATTCGGTATCTATTCGGATACCGTTTTCAAGAAAAGCAAAAAACTAAAAATGAGAACTAAAAATGAAAATGGTTAGCAAATACAATAAAACAGTAAAAAGCTCTTACTTTATATTGTATTATTATACATAATTTTATTTTTTATGCATAAGGGACTGCTTTGTAGATAAGAGATTTGTTCTTCTTACAATAAAGCACATTTTGACTTTGACTTTAAACAACAACTCTCTACCAAAATGACTTCAAGGTCTTTAAATTCTTCAGTTCCTCGTTAATGCTCTAATTAAAATAAATTGTCAGATTTTTGGTGAAAATAGTGGAGACTTTGCATTTTGTCGCTTTAAGATGCGATCTGTTTATAGAGGACCATTCAGAGAGGATATCAATATTTCGCTGAAGTTCAAAGCAGTCTTTCATAGAAGAGACAGTAGAATATATGTTTATGTCATCGGCATACATTAGGCCAGGAACGGTAATCATTTATAAATAATGTAAATAATAGTGTCCCTAAAATGGACCATGGAGCACTTCAGATGATGCATGGCAGTTTTCAGGAAAAAAAAACACCATATGGTGCATGTTGCATTCGATTGGTTAAATATGAATAAGAATTATAGACGCTTATCGGAGACACAGAAATAAGATTGGTTTTATATCAGAACTATAAGTTCTAAGCAATCAAATGCTTTAGAAAAGTCCATATACACTACGTCAGTTTGCAAACTTCTATCTGTTCCCTGAGCCACGTAGTTTGTAAAACATATAAGGTTATTTGTCATTGATTAACCGGCTGGCTAAGAATATTTTTCGCTTAAGGCAATATGACAGTAACTAGCAATATTTCAAGAACTTTTACATAATTGCATACTAAAAGAATATGCGATAATCAATACGGCTTTCTCAAAGAGAGTTTGGCATGACGGACTGCTCAACAATCTGCAGTTCTTCGGACTGCCAGCGTCTTTATGCACCTGGCTTGCCAGTTTCCTTAAGAACCGGTTTGTGCAGTTTGCAGTTGGTGGACACATCTCAAACACATTCCCCATTAATGCGGGCGTGCCTCAGGGTGCAATACTTTCACCAACTCTGTTCCTCATCTATACTAATGACCTGCTGACCAAAACCAATAAACCTGAGAGGGCCAATACGACTAGCCCTGACATCATTATGGCAGGATCGACCATTCCTTCATCCTCGTCAATCGGACTGCTGCTGGATGTCTCGGTCAACAGCAATATGTCCTGGCATGACCACGTTGCTAACATCGCATAATCAGCCTTCCAGAAGCTTGGTGCGCTATTTCGCAATAAAAAACTGAATACACCGCAGCAGTTGCTCTTGCTCTACAAAGCGCTCACACATCTGGGGTGCCGCACCAAAGCACACCCTAAAGCTGCTGGATTCCATTCAGAAGAGATCTGTGCGTCTCGTCGGTGACCCGGAATCCGGATAGGCCGGAACACCGCAGACATGTGACCGAAATGTCCCTGTTTTGCAGATACTTTCACGGCAGATGTTCCCAGGTTTTGGCCCGCCTCATTCCGCCCCTGGCAACGTCTGTCAGACAGTCACGACAGACGGCAAGGGTGCACCAGTTCGTCGTGCAATTGGAAACACCTAGAACATCACTTTACAAGAACTCCTTTGTCTGGCGCACTGCATCACTGTGGAACTCACTCTCAGGACACCTGTTTCCCCCTAATTACAACCTACAACTATTCAAGAACCGTGTCAATGAATATCTTCGCACACACACCGCTCCTCGAGCGCCATAGGATCTCCCTTTAGTGTGTGTGCCACTGCCATAAAAAATGAGAAAAAAGGCGGGTAGTTAGTAATATCTTGTTTTTAACTCTTTTTATATATGAAAAATTCTAGAACATCTCCACAAGCTGAGAATATCACATATCTACATGCACTTACTGAAAAGAACCATTAGCGGCCCGATGAGAACTCTCGCACGGCCCCTAATCAGAAATGTCGGAAATATGTCGGTACCCGTCGCCGTCATCAGCAATCGCTTATCTTTCCTAATGGGCTCCAATAACTCATCGTCACTGATATCGTTAATTATGATGTTGGAACTTGTATCAGGATACAATTTTGGAATAGGTGTATCTGCTCCAGGCAGTTCATCTTCCGACTCTCCGAGGAATGAGTTTGCCACCTGCTAAGGTCTCTTTAGATCTTATCGTTAGAATTCATTCTGCAGCAAAAACTTCTAAATTCTCCCTTGGAAGACACGAAAGCCCAGAATTTGCCGGGTTCTTGAAGTAAACCGTTTTCCGTTATGATCGCATATACCCCTATAAGATCTATTAACTTTAGGTTAAATTTCACGACGTAGCTCAGAAAAATCGTTATAGGCTTGGGTGCTACGTATTCGCTTATACGTATGATGCCAGTGAATAGCATTTTTCCTGATACTATATTTAATTTACTAAAAAATCAAGGTGGAAAGATACAGCGATTTCGAACATCAAATTTAGGCACACAGAGATCAAAAACTGGATACACTTCATCATATATCACCCAACTAAATCTTTGCATTGCTGCAAAAACGTCCAGTCAAGACTAGACAACACCTCATGCATGGTAGGAAAATCAGTTCTCTGGATTTTGTAGTTACAAGAATTATTTACCGCCATATCAGGGTTACAGCTGATGTGAAGACTATACCGCAGCTAAACGCCGGTCATATATTCATATTAAAAGGTTTTCAAACTTATTTACTATATACGATCTAACAAGAATGTCGGAATTAAGCAAGCAATATCTCATTCGAATATAAGAATCGAATCGATAAGAATTAGGCAAGCTAAAACAAATTCAGGAAGTTAATTAACTGAAAAATGTAGGTAACTTGTGTGTGTAAGTTGCTACATAACAGAGAACTTGACTTGCTCTCTTGAATCATGTGATTCTGCCAGCATGTTGGACAGGAAACTGAGCTTTATGCAGTTGCTGAACGAATGATGGGACTGATTAGAATTAAAACAAGTGTATATAGTAGTGGTATTATGAACCCTACCACTGTCGAGGCATTCAGAGAAGTCTAATAGTTTGGCTTTTTCGTTTTTTTTTGTATATTTCTACAAGTCGGATACGAGGTCTTCAAAATTGCATATCACATCATACCTTAACGAACCTAGAATAGGATAACCAGTCAACTGAAAAAAATTGTGCTATGTCACTTTGTCACCTTCCATTCTAAGCTAATCCACGCCCTATAACCTCTTCGTATTTGTGTCACTAAAAAAATACTATAGAACACTTCTTGGATTGTTTGACTCCATTAACCCTGAAAACCTATTCGTTCGCATAAATTATAATAACATTGAAGAAAAAAAAATTATGATTTAGTTAACGAAGGGGTCTGTGAGTTGAGACGACTGAATGCTTATGTGATTATTCTACTGCAATAACTTTCAAATGGCTACGATTGGTTTGGATATTTTCCTTGCGGAAAAAAAAGGAAGATTTGGGGGAATTTTTGATGTTGAAATGAGCATTTCATTTTGCGATATTTTCTGTTAAGACATTTCAAATTTTGTAAATATTTTGGCTTTAACATCGTTACACATATATTACTTCATTTGCTTCATCAAAATTCTATTTGATACAGTTTCGACACTTTTACTAAAGTATATTACAGCATTTATTGCGTGCATTAAAATAAATCGAAAACACGTGATTCACATTGTATGTCAGCTAATCACAATACTAATTATCAAACATTTACTTGGCATTTTGCATTGCTCTCTTATTAAATTATTCGTGATTAGATCAAATGTTCTGACAGCTCTTTATTTGCCGTTGTAGTTGTTGCTGCGGGTATAAATAATTCATCAGACTAAATTACCTTCAACAACGTTCGAAGGTACTAAAACATTGTTAAAGGCTGCTATGCTATTATAGATTACATTGCCTCCAATTGTCCAGTCACGCATAAAGAGTTTGCATTATAATAGACGTTTTGCAAATTTTATAACTAGATGTTTATGGCTTGGTTATTATTTCTTACTTTAAAAATGATATTTTATGAATTATTATCTTGAAGTAATGATCCCGCGAGTCGAGATTTCATAATTCTCTTATCTATCTATATTTACATAATGAAAAGGCAATCTCGTCAAATGAGTTTTGCCAAGAGTCCTACTCCTTTCATCTTTTGACTGACTTTCTCTAAATCTAAAATACAGAAAAGAAAAATTTATATTAAAAAATCTGTCCTACTGTACTGTAATTTCTAAACCATGGGATAGATTGTTAAATCGAAATTCGGTTCGTTGTTTTGGATTTTCTGCTTGTTAATTAATTAAATTAAGGTCTAATTAGAACTGACCGGATGGCGAGATGAGCCGGTTGTCCGATATTTTATAGCTCTAGCTTAACGTAATGCTTCACCGTCCTTCTTGGTTGCACAACTCCTATATTTTGAATTTTACTCACATCAGTTTAACTTGAGATTCTCGCGGTACAAGAAAAGAGCGCAAATATATTCAAACAGTTTTACACTATAGAGAAAATTATGTCATCTTCCTGCTTGACGCTAGCAGAAAATTTTAAAATACCACAAATTTAATGCAGTGTATATTTGTCCGTTCAGCCTAGAGAAAATATTTTATTCACATTTAACAATAAATCCAGGTCTAACTATTAGAAACTTTAACCAGCCGGCTAAGCTGGAAACGATTTTAAATTCTGTAATAAGACTGATAAGGATGAAAAGTAACCAAGTTATAAATATTCGTTGATTAAAAGACATTATTACGAAGAAAATAGTAGCTGAAGCTATTCAATGTTATTCAGCTACATAATTGTTTTAGAGAATGGTAAAGTAGTAAGTAACATTATACACAAAGGGTAAATATCACAATTATATTCAAAATATTAAAGGAGGATAAGGAATTTGAAAAATTTCGTTGTTCCGTTTCCAAATTTCTTAGTTTTTGCTTTGAACAGTTTCTAACAAAAGTAGATACTCTTTTCATAAGAAATTAATATTTCGCAGACTTTTAAAACATGTAACGGTCAAGAAGTGCTCAGTGATAATGGCAAGAAGACAGGAAGAAACACAATTTGTATTAATCATAGGAGATCTTAACGCAAAAATTGGAAACAAAGAACAGAAAGATATACATTATATTGGCCACTTCGGGACAAGCAACAGAAACTATAGAGGGGAGATGCTATACAGCTATTTGAACAAAGAAAACCTATTTTGCCTTAATACCTTCTTCGAAAAACCTAAACAACGCAATGGTCCTGGACCAGCCCAGACAAAACAACAAATAACGAAATAGTCTACATTCTCTCCAAAGAACAGAACGCAATAAACCAATACCTCCTATAACTAGGCCAACTAGCTAATATTAAAATTTGCAGTGACGTTATCAAAAGTGGTCTATACTTTTTTGCCATAAGAAAAGCATTAAGAGGAGTCAAGAGAAGCCCAGTAAAAGTATTAATTATTTTATCGCGCCTACTTCCATATTTAACGTTGATTGCCACGCTGAGCGACTGGAATGTCAATTCACATCTCGACGTCATGTATCCGGTGCTGCCAGATTGGGCGCTTTGTCACAATTCGAGCTCACTGTAGTTTGCCACAAATTATTTTTCAAAGAAACGTAAAATATTCGTCTTGAATTCCAAGATTACAATTAACAATATATTAAATACTTAATGTAAAAGTTTGCTTTGGTATATTATAGTATAGTTATATTAAATATAAATAAATATTTAAAATCCGAAAAGCAAATATATAAAAACCGGAAAGTGAAGCAATAACGGAATCAAATCCTTTAAGAAATTAAACATTGCTACCCAATAACCTAATTATTTTTTATAAATATTTAGTTCCATTTAAAAACATAATTTCAAATGTCATTCAACAAATGCTGTAAAAATTAAAGTCCATTTCAATATACGTTAAATATTTTACATTCCAAATAATGTATGAAACTAACTCTACCAACCCAGATGAACCAAATCCTGATGGTCAGAACGAGGCAATTCTTCAAATTCGTAACAATATTTATTTTTTACCATTGCGCAACGACCAACGCAAACGATTTAATATTTGTTCCAGGATGACGAGACGGTTCTCAAAAATCTGGCAACGCTGCCTCCTGTCAGTTGGCGTACTTTCAATCGACGTTAGATCGATCGGTCTCCTAATTACTCTTCGATTTCAATTGATTTTGCGTTCACTTCTTTATAATATCAGTCCTTTATTGTGTTTAAATTTATGTGAACAATGCCGTCTAGATGTTGTGCCCCAGGCTGTCGTGAAAACTACTCCGACGGACCTAAAGTTCATGTTTTTAGCTTTCCAAAAAGTGATGTGTTGCAAAAGAAATGGCTTCAAGCTATTCCGCGAGACAATTTAGTGCCCAATAAAAACACTAAAGTGTGTGCGTTACATTTTTCTGCAGGTAATATAATTTGGATTAATTCGCAACAGGATCCAAAGTCAGGTAAAATCATTACAGTACATTTAAAATACCCTCGATTGAAGGAAAATGCCATAGCAACTATTTTTCCAAACTGCCCAAATTACTTATCAAAAAATGTGTTTGCTCGTAAAAGCAAAGACGGAAAAAATAAGGAACTTGAGGAACTACAATTGTTGCAAGCAATACAAACAACAAAGCAAAGAGGAGTTTAATATCCATAGAGAGGCTACATGTTTTATAAATTTTGAGGAGTTTTTAAAACTATTTTCGAATTTTATTGTTAAGGAAGGGTGGTTTCCAGTAAGAGCTATAGACAAAATAACTTTATTTAAGCTTGATTATACTCCTGGTCCTATAATGACTTGGGCGATTGTATTAAATAATAATTTAAAATTAGAAACATTTTTATATGGCCAGTCTATTTCTGTTTCAATAATAAATTTAAAATCCCCATTTATAACCGGCAGTTTGGATGAATTAGAATGTTTAATCGATGCAATTGATAATATGATGAATATCAATTCCTCTTATAATGACCTCCCCATTACTAGTGAAACTTCCAATATCGAGAGCGAGATGAATTCACATCAACCTGATTCTGACCAAGACGAGAAAACAAAAAAAAATAAATTTGTAACGGATATTCTTTTAAACCTAAAAGGCTCCGATGAATTTACACAAACTCTTAAATTCATTTCAGAACAGCTAACTTTGTTGAGTACCTCAAAAGAGAGATATCGGCATTCACCGTGCACTATTGTTTTATGTTCAATTTTGTTTACTATAAACCCTCATTCCTATAATGACTCGCAGCCTTTTTTTAACCGGAAGCCCGTAAATATTATTTTTCTTCAAACGTCAGTAAATCCGTCATTACTCGACTGTGTAGGCGGCCGTGAAGTTTCGTTTTTCCTCCGCCGGAGCTTTACTTTTCACTTTTCCGCCGGCGGAGGTAAAAGTGTTGTCATAGCAACATAGATACAATACAAACAGACAACAAAATAAGCGTCAACAACTCAAGATTTATTAAACTACAATTTGTATTTATCACTCAATTTGTGACTGCATTTCTAAAAATCACTAATTTAGGAACAAATTGGTTATTATTTAATCGAACTTACTCAATAACTGCTTATCAATACGGAATTAAAACGCAATCGGAGACGCCATCTTAAAAAAATAATTATTGTTGACAGTGTCCACTGACAGCTTTATGTTAAATTCATCGACACCGGTCTAAGCATGGCCACCTACGACCGTGGTCTAAGCCGCCTTGCAAACCCATTTATCTTTAATAATAATTAGATATTATTACTATTAAAAAGATATGTTTTTGCATTAATTTGTCCACATTTGAAGAAAAAACAGCATATTTTATTTGGAGGAAAAGTTACTTTTTCTACAGCCGCGCGCAAAATGACTAATTGCTAAATGCAAATGAAATCGCAAAATAGACGAATGCCGTGGATCCTTATTTTGCGCTCTAGCGCGAACATGGAAAAGAAAAATCTCACTTTTTCCGTCGAGTGTGCTATGAATGGTCATGGAAACCGGAGATAAATATATGACAGTCGTGCGTTTCTTACAGTTTGTTGCTGGCACTCCTGTTCTAAATATGCGAGAAGGCCGAATATAAAATGTCAAAACTGACAGTCATTTGCAAATTTCAGAATAAGTATAGAGAAAAATGTGGATTTAATTTTTTAAAATGCGGCTGTAGAAAAAGTTCTGTGTGTTTTTCGAGCGCAAAGTAAGATTGCCGTTTTCGAAAGATTACTGCGCTCCGCTACGCGTCGCGCAGTAACATTCTTTCTCAAGCGGCAATCCGTTACTTTGCGCTCTAAATACACAAATAACTATTTCATGGCTTGCTCTCTATTACCAGCCTCACTCCGTTCGGCTGTTAAACACGAGCGCGCCATGAAAAGTATCACTTTTCCTCCATATAAAATAATATACTATTATGTATGCAGAAAAAGGCAAGTCCTTAAACTGCAGTTTAATTTTTGATAGTCGTGCTTAAAGTAGTATAAAAACTGTACTAACAAACTAATAAAAGATACAATAATAGAAAACTGCAACATAAAATTACTAAAAGTAAAAAACTCAAGATGCAGACCAAGAAAAATAAAAATAAAAACGAGATATACGTGATAGTCCAGGACAGAAAGGAAATAAGCAAGGCCATATAAGAATTTTACACAAAGCTATACTCGCCACATACATATCAACAACAACAATGAACTAAAAGAATTATACTTAAAATAGGCTCAGAAGGGATACCAGAAATAACGAACTTCGAAATAAGAATTGCACTCAACCAACTAAAAAACAATAAATGCGCAGGAGAGAATATATTTACAGTAGAAATGCTGAAAATTGGCAGCATGAAAATAGAACAAATACTGATTATTCTATTTAATAAAATAATTGACGAAGTAAAGATTCCACAAGATTTGTACAACTCCGACGTTCTTAATATTCACTAAAGGAGACACTACAAATATTGAAAACTACCTACCATTACTTATACTATCACACCTCTACAAGCTGTTAACCAAAATCAAAGCAAACCGCATAAACTCCACTTCTACCAACCTATCGAACTGGCTGGATTCAGAAAACATTTTAGCACTACATATCACCATAAGAACACTAATAGAGAAGTGCACCGAGTATAAGGTACCGCTCCATATGGCTTTTGTAGATTTCCCGAAAGCATTTGACTTCGCCGAAATATGGTAAATATAGATTCAAGATACGCGAACGTTATAAAGAACTAATACGAAAATGCAACCATATAAATAAAACTAGACGACAAGACAAAAAGGAACTCCATAAAACTACAAAGGGGAGTAAGACAAGAAGACACTCTTGTCCCAGAAGACATTTTAAAGAAATTGGAATGCGACACATCGACGCAGGGTACTTAAACCATCTCAGATTTGCGGATGACATAATCGTAATAGCAAAAAATCTTCAAGAATTAAATAAAATACTACAACAACTAAATGAAATATCCGCAACTGTAGGCCTTAAAATGAACTACAACAAAACAAAAATAATGAGGCAGGAACAGACAAATATAACAATACGGAACCAGAGGATAGAAAACGTCAAACACTATGTATACTTGGGTCTTGACATCAGACTAGGAAAATCAAAACACAACTAACAGGAGCCGCCTTCAATAAACTTTTATACATCTTTAAAAATAACTCCATTCCCATGAATCTAAAAATGAAAGTATACGACACTTGCATATTACCGGAGTGTATCTAAGGAATGGAGACCATATTCCTTACAAAAAAGTCTGCTAAAATATTAGAAACCACCCAAATGGCGATGGAACGCAACATGCTTGGAATATCACTAAAAACAAGTCAGGGACATCGTGGAGGAGGTAGCAAAGGTGAAATGGCGATGGGCTGCCCACAAATCCAGATATGATGACAAAAGATGGACATGAAGAATTATAGAATGAAGGCCAAGAAAGGCAACGAGAAGGATGAGAATACCTCAAAAAAGATGGGTGGACGACATAAGGACACTGGCAGGTAAACAGTGGATGAGATTGGCGAAAGATGAAAACAATTATCAGGAGAGACCTACATCCAAGAATGGACTGACAGAAGTTGACAGAGAGAAAGAGAGAGAGAGAGAGAGAGACTTGACCACTAATTAAAGTTAAATTTAACCTATTATTCTGCGATTTAAATTTAAGATTATATTCAGCTCACCGTTCTCTCAAGAAAAAAAATCTACAAGATAGGTGTTTAAATATCTGTTAAATTTCTAAGGCACACATAAGAATAATATCGTAATATAATGGCCACAGTACATGTATATTAATACGTCTCCAATTAATTCTGGGTAAAATCCAGTGAGTTACATTCCCACCTCGTTGTAGTAATTCGGACATCTGTTTTGTCAATATCCTATTACTTTAGTGTATTACGGAAAGAATGAAGGGCGCTATACAAGCGCTTGCCTAAAGCAAAATTAAATATTTAATATTAAGTGGGTTTCGAGAGCTTGAACTTTAATTTGGTTTCGAAAATATGCTTGTCAAAAATGTTAGCTTCGATGGACATTTGTACTTAAATGGTCTCGTAGTTAATTAATTTTGTAAAAATATATCTTGTATGTGTGTGGCAGATCCTAATTTCAATTCACTTTATATCGATTTTGGTACAAATGCATTTAAGCGGCCAAATTTATTGATTTGTACTATTCAATAAATTTTAGTGGAACTTTTCCCTTAGAATCTGCAGCAGTTCACTCCAAGGCAATTTAAATTCCAATTGCGCCTATTTAACAGTTGTGTCTGATACTATTTGCACCATATTTATTTAAACGAATTGCTAATTTTACACGATTTTTAGTTTAATTTTATTTTATCTAATAAGTTAGGGATGTAGAGTAATATGTAGCATAATTTACCATCCTTCATTTCTCATCGTTTCCGTTATTTTTAAAATGCCTTGTTTATTTTGTTTATCAACATATTTATTTGTTTCAGTTTTCCTGGCGTAACGCGAACGGTCTGTTAGACGTACTAAAGGGTAAGCAACTCTGTTCTGTGAATTTTGGAACGTTATATTGCAGATTGTCATCAATGAGAATTCTGCCCAAGCTTGACGAAAATATTTTTTCTATTTTCAAGACATTCTTACATAATATATCAAAACTAAGAGTAAGTTTCCCGGATGTTGGTAAATTGGTTCCCAGTAGGTAGGAAAGAAAAGGATAGTTTCAAACATTTGTTAATAATATGTAAATCGGTTCCTAAACCTAAAAAGGTCGTTGGTAAATTGGTTCCCCAAATAAATTTGAGGCAGGTATCTAATAAATTAGAAATATATTGGGAATGTGAAGGTATTGAAATTTTAGTTTGCATTTTTGCTCTATGGCTATCATTTACTTGTGTATACTTTGGGTTAGTTTGGGTTAGTTTTTTTTTACCGTACTGGTACCTATTAAAGATTGAAATTATAAATGTTATTATTTTGTATTATATTACTTGGTATTTTTAATGTAAAACACTATGTTGTACTTTGAAAAATAAACAGATTTATAAAAACGCGGGAACCAATTTACAGCTAAAGATCAGGTAAACTAAAAATGTTGGGAACCAATTTACATATTTCCTTTGACCCTCCTTAATTTGGAAACAAATTTACATGTACCCAGTTTTCCAATACAAAAATTCATTAATTCATCAAATCAACTGAAACGAACATAATAAATATGAATTATTAATTTAATAACCAACCAAAAATTATACAGAGTAAATCACAAAGAAATGAACAAAGCGCACACAGGTAAAATAAAAAAGTCGGTGTGTGCTTAATACGAAACTTCAACAAAATGATATTAAAATCAAAGTAAATTATAAAAAATCTCTTTAAGGTGCCGAATATAATTCCGTGCCTCTCGCATGTTAGGCGAAAGCTTTACATTTGAGATACGCTGTCAAATGTCAAAAGTGAATATAAATATTCAGACCAAGAAAGTTTTCAGTCAAAAAATCACCAATTCTGTAATTTCAATCGGATCGATGCGCTTTTTGGCATGATGTATTCTTATGTATGTATTCGATGTATGAACGTTTGGCTGATCCAGATTGTTATCCAGGTATAAAATGCTTTGTGGTGACACGTCGGCGTCGTCGTGTCAAAACTCGAAATATATAAATTCAACGAGCTCACTCTGCATATAAGGCATCATTATTTCCAAAATGCCGTAGTATACGATTCTTGACTTCAAATGATTAATTATTTTTTAAAAAATTAATTTTTTTTTGGGCAAAAAATAAAACCGGACTTTCTTCACATATTATTTTCCCTCAAAAGACCATTTTCCTGATATTTTCGTATCAGAGCAGCATTTAGAGACTTTTTCAACGCAGCAACTCAAAGCGACCCTTTTTTCAAAAATATACAAGCAAGCCCAAAAAAAATATTCGCCACCATTTTCCGATTCTCGCGAATTTCGATAGAGTTCGGAAGATCGTCAAAAGGAACGCACCCAGAAAATTTCATTAAAACTTTTCGACAGTTTTCGTATATCGAAACAAAATTTTGAATAATCGTTGATGTGCCGTAATAACACGGAAACGGAAAATCGGATTGCCAAAAGACCAATAACCGTCGGCTGCCCCCAAATGTTGCCTAAAAACGTGAGAAATCCTAAATTGACACTAGCAGTCGTTTTCCAGGATGACGGCTCAGTTTAATTTTCTATCCAGGAAGTGCACTGAACGCGCTTAAAAAAGTTTTCACTTTAATAAGCATAAAAATAATGCCATTCAAGTTTGCAGGAGATGTCTAAAGATATTGCCGTAATTATCTAAGTATAAATAATATCTTGTGACTGTAGAATCTATAACAATTTTCTATTTGAAAGGTATGCTTATAAATATAATTCTTGACATGCTGATAAAAGAAATAATCAAGCGGAGTGACATCGGGTGAGCGTGCTGGCCAAGGCGTGTCAGGGCACATACTTATAACTTTTTCTGAAAATCTAGCTGAATGGCACTTTGAAACGTCTCTTTATTAAGATTCTGGTGTACCATTTTCTTGGAACCAGCATTCACAAACTTTCTCTAGAAGCAAATTACCCAGCACTTCCTTTAAATTATGTTAAAGTAAATAACAACAACTATCTGCTGTAATATTATGATGGTGAAAAAGAGGCCCATTCGTGTTCCTAAAATGCGGATTTCCCCTTGATCAATAATAAATGTTTATTTCTTTTATTAAGAATTGATTTTTACTAACTATGCGTCAGGCTATACTATTTAATATGGAAAATGCTCATTTACTTTGTATTTTCTGATTTTTGACTCGCAGACTGATCAAAGCCTTTCTAACCTGGCCTTCTTGTATTTATAAATATATAATTTTTGACTATTTGAAATGAAATACGTTGTTGATTTGGTTAGGCCTATATGTTTAAAAATTGTCCGGGTTAAAGCTAAAATGATATGAGTATCTATAAAACCCAAGCCACTCAAATTATTAGGCCAAAATTTTGAAAATATGTCTAAAGTTACCTGCCTATATTTGGAATTGCATCCAGTAGTTCCGAATGACTTTGGTGGCTCTTTACCTGTATGCGCTTATATTTAATTGATGAGCAATATTAAAACAAGGTCATCTTTTAATAATAATATGCTATTTTTATGAACATCTCTAAAACTAAGCATTTTAGACTCACTCGAAACTTTCATATTTAACATTTATTCCCATCTTTAAAACTAAAAAAAAACTATAAGGTCTGTTCGCTTTAATTTGGATACCGTTGTGGATTACTCGCGTGAAAGTACGTTTTCAACCTCGGAGAATATCCTGCTCATCGTTTGAAAGCTAGTAATTTCAACATTTCATATGTCATATAAGTAATACTTGAATGCTTAAATTTCAACTAGGTGCGGTGGTTGGGCTAACTAAATATTTCGCTCCTCATTTATCCATTTTGCTCCTCGTTCGTTCATATTTTGATTGCTATTCGATCGAGTAATCTAGACAATAAATTTTCGTGCAAGAATAGCAATTTATTAAATATGCCCCATATTTATTTTGTTTAATTGTTGAAGTGCAACTTCTTTAGGCCTGTACCTGGAGAGTAAACTGGTGAACGTATTACCAAAGTCAAAAAATGTGTGATACGGCAACAATCGGGTTACTTTTTGTTTATCTTTTATTTAAAAACTGGCAACTATATATCAATATTTTAATATTTTCTTTATTTTTAATTTAAATTTTTAAATGCACTGAATATTCGTTTGGTTTTTCAAATTGTTCCTAACTCAAGATGACACCTATAAGGTTTTTCTTATAATCAGTAATAATATCAAGTTGCTTTATTACACATAATTATGTGCGTTCTGGCGATAAAATTATTTTGATAAGCATACAGACTACAACACAAGCAACAGCTACAATGGTGGGGTGTTTAATAAATGAAACAGAAATTAACAAAGGTTTTAAAATATTTTAACTTTTTGGAACCTCCAAAATGTATAACTGAAAAACCAATTATTGTAGATAAATGGTTCCCCATTGTTGGATTTGTTTCGGCATATTTTAAAACGTATATTTTTGTCAGTTTTTGCGTATAAATGATTTGTACAAAGCTTCAACTGGTAGCTTTAATACCAATATTTGAGGAAGACACAGTTGTCATTTTCATCAACAACTTTACTGTTTGCTTTTACACTGCTAACTGTATAATAATCTGTTTATGTTAGTCGATCGTGTCCCATCCTTCAGAGCTTTAAGTTTCATAAGGTTATTACTTCTCGAAGCGGAACAATGCATATTCAAACTGATGTCGGTCGCAAGATTAATCCGGTCAAAGCTGTGGCAAATAGCTACAGAGTTTGAAACTTAGCTATTTATACGAAATTTTGCGACTATACCATCGGAAATAAAGCTTTTATTATTTACGCTAATATCCATAAAATATTAATCTGCCGACAGAATTTCCACATACTAATACGTAGAAAATAATTCTCGGTCGATTTAGTCTCTTTACGTGTCGGTGGCTAGTCGGGCGCCGTCCTTAAAAGGTTGAAAAGTAAATAAACAGGCTAACCCATAAAGCTAAAATAATATGAGTATAACACTACAGAAAATTAATTTAATTTAAATAAAAGCTTAAACTTTCTGAACACTTGTTTTGCCAGAACGAGCTTTGGGTTAGATTTCAAATATGAAGCCGCCCATAACAATAATAAATAACCTATCGGCGAACGGCTTTCATTTTAACGACATTGTTTATGTCGCTTTGATGGCTGCTGAAGAATAAAATATAAATGAAGATATAAATAAATTGATGATCGGTATCGGATACATAATATGTTAAATTTTATCGTGCAATAAGAATTTTATCTTTTCCGAATTTCACATTTATCCCCTAAATGTGTGACAACGGAGCGGAGGTAAATAATCTATTACAAATTTGGTCCTTAAAAGTTGACACGGGTGCAATGGTTCCGTAACATATTTGATCGAATATTTTAATGGTCATTTTTTAAATATGAGAATCAGTTGCTTTTTACACGTTAGATCGTTAATGCCATGATTTTTGGGAAAAACTTGAATTGAAAAATCAATATAGTGGTAAGCATATATGCTACAACTGGCAAGAATTAAAATTTGTTCTACTGTAAATTTATGTTATGTGATTTAATTATTTTTCTGTATCTACAAATAAATTAAAACAGTTTGTATATTTTACTAACAAAAATAGAAAAAAAATTAATTTCGGACAAGTAACACGTTTGGAAATTCCATTAAGAACAAAAAACAAAAAAAATCTGGGTGTGTATCAATTAAATTGTAACCTTTATATAAACATGCTTATAAGACAGGTAAAGGTTTTCATACTGCAGTCAAAGGACATAAAGGAATTATAAAAATAAAAGAAAATAAAAATATTAGCTAAATGTAAAGAGGATTTGAAAATTTTACATCTTGGAATTAAAAGCAGAAAATTAATCTGTTCGAAAACTCCAGAAGGTATTACTTAAAGACCAAATATCTCCATTGTTGTATTTGTTTTGACATATTTTAAGCTTAATGGCTTTCAGTTTCTTTATTTTAAAAATCACCATATTGATAAGCATACATGGTACAACTTGCAACAACTACAAACTTCAAACTCGGGTATATTATTGTTGTTCGTGATATATAAACATACGTAACTGATAGAATTTTCTATATTTATTTCTTCTGTAAATTTAATGTAATTATTTATCTGTATCTACAAATATATTAAACAATTTGTATATTGTAAATAACTATTTTTACTAATTTAGCTTTATTTCGCCTCAAGATCCTTACAACAACTATATCAACTCCTTATTATCCAATCTATATACTATATCCTCCTCATTACATCACGCCATGACTCTACACTGCCGCCGCGCGCCACACGCTTTGTAGGGTTGTCACGTCCTCTCCTATTCCAACGTTACGTCACCTAGCCTGTACAAAATTTGGTGTTACGTTAGGCCATCCTATAACATTTTATGCTCTTATTAATTTAACACTACAGTAAGTCAATCAGATCTTGTCGATCTGTGCATTCACCATCACTACCGCTTTCGTCTTGCTCACTCTCACCTGGAGCGCTACCGTGATATCACCTTAAAGAATCAACTGCTACAACAGTTTTGCAACTTTTGGAGCTCCTTACACCTTTTACCGCCATTATTACATATCTATCATTTCCTAACACTTTCGCCACCCTGTACGGGCCATCAAACTTGTTGATCATTTTTCCGGTTACACCTTTACCCCTGAACAAGTTCCAGCCTGTCGCCCTAACATTAAATCGCCTACCTTGAAAGTGTCGCCTGTGGTTGCAACCTTACGCCGTTTATCGATCAAAGCCTTCATTTTACCACTGGCTTTGGCATGTTTTCACTGCCTTCACAAGAAGCTTGGACCTTAAATCGCTATAGATCTCGCCTTCTGCCAACGGAGAATTTGTCATTTGCATCTCGCCAGTCAGAGACGCATGCTCCTTTCAACCTGACGATTCGCTCTAGGTGTAGCAATTGCATTCAACACGCCAAACAGTCAGCAAACGCCGTGCTCGCAAACGCCAGCCTGCGGTCGGAAATAATACGCTTTTGATACCCAAAGTCGCCAAACACCTTTGTCAATATAAAAATCGCCTGAGAAAGCCGCCGAGACCTGTCAAAAGAGGAAAGAAAGCCAGTATACAGGTCGCCAAAGGAGGAGCAACTAAATGCCCTCGCATTCGTCTGTAGATTGAGAAGTAGACCGTCAATCAGACACGAAAGTGCCTTTGTGCCTGAAGCCTTACACCTTTCGATCAACGCCATTTTATCATAATAATATTGGGTTATCGATTCGCCAGCCAATTTAACAGTCCCCATCATTCATGCATCCTAGAAAACACGTTCCTAAGAGCCGCCTTCCAGTCTTCCCATGAGAGGCCATATTCATAGAGCCGATTAAACTAGCCCCTTGTTGCACGTTGCAATTTCGCCTGCATAAAATACGCTTCCTCATAGTTCGACCAACGATAAATATTTCCAACTGATCAATTTTGTTTAACCATCTGACTACGTTACAGTCCCGGCTGTCAGGATAGAAAGGGTCGCCTGCCTTTGCCCCTATCCAGCCCGAACTGCAAGCTGAGTCCGCCCTTTCGCCAAAAGCATGTTCTACCGCCTGAGGAACGCGCTCATCTCATTTTTCGACCTTCCTGTTCTCCTTGGTACCGTCAGTACCGACGGTCGCCTATTGTTTTGTCGCCTTTGCCATTTCGGCCGCCACAATCCGCTGGATACTAGCTGCCAAACCGCGTTTCAATAGCTTATGCATCATGGAGATTGTTTCGTCTTCCATCGCCGATTCGCGTTCGCCGTGGTCACCCTCGCTCAATTCAGGCTCGTAATCGAGCTCTGACTCGTCACTTCTGCCTTCCTCCATAGGCAGTTACTAGAAAAACGTCTTTTGCACACCAATAAACACATTTATAATACGCCACAGTTCTTGAAATAATAATCGGCACACGCACTTTTCGTAACTTTTTCAAAAATTTTCATATCATCCACTCTCAAGGATAGCAATTATTAGAATTTTTTTGGGACGCCGCCACACACAAAGAAAAAGAAGACTCCAACGTTACTCAACTCTGTTTTTCACCGTTCTTTACAACAATTGGCACAATCCGTAGGTTATCCGACTTCTGATCTGTAAACAACTATTTTTACTAATTTAGCTTTATTTCGCCTCAACGATCCTTACAACAACTATATCAACTCCTTATTATCTAATCTATATCCTCCTCATTACATCACGCAACGACTCTACACTGCGGCCGCGCGCCATCACCACTTGCCTTGCAGGGTTGTCACGTCCTCGCCTATTCCAACTTTACGTCGCCTGTATAAAATTTGCTTGTTACAATATTTTAGCAACAAAAATTTGATTTCGGACAAGAAACACGATTGGGAAATACATAAAAAATAATTAAACAATCCGATGTGTATGAATTAAATTGTAACCTTTATATGGAAATGCGTATAGGAAAGATGGGGGTTCTCATACGATAACCAAAGAACACAAAATTAGTTATGAAGGTAAAAGAAAATCCAAATATACCAAACATTAACTAAACGAGACTGAAATATTTAACGAGGGTTATAAAATGTGACATCTTGAGATTAAAGGCAGAAAATTAGGCTGCTTGAAAACTCCAGAAATCATTACTTAAGGACCAATTTTAGGTAAATGGTTCCCCATTGTTGGATTTAAAAACATGCATATCTTTAATTTTTTTGTGTTTAAATGATTTTTATATAGCTTCAAAACTGGTAGCTTTAAAATCAATATATGATAAAGACGCGATTGCCATTTTCATTATTTAAAATAAAGTCATAGCCTAAAGAAAAATATAGCTGCGACACTTAAGCGCGGCACCTTTGACAAGCGAGGACCAACTTTATTACTATGTAGTGGGGAGGAAATAAATAAATCTAACTTGACGTCAACCCCCCGGCAATCATTAGTGAAGTGAGCCGTACTCAAATTTTTGGGGACGTTATATACTAAAATTGTTACTCTCCTCAATTATTTTATTTAAACTTTCATTACAAAATATATGATTTATAAAATACTGCTTATTTCGAGTAGAGGATAACCAATTTTTTGATCCAAAAAGCTGCATAAAGAGAGCCGGATATTTATTTAAACATTACACCTGAAAGAAATAGTTAAAAATGTCTTTTGAAGTGAAATTAAGAATGGCGAATGTAGATTACTTGTAGTAAGTACAGCATTCTTGAAAGAAAAGTCAATTACCTAAAGAAAAATATAATTGAGTTACATATTATTTTGATAAATTACGATCAATAAATCAACTCATTTATGTAAAAATTATTTATTTTTTAACGTTATAACACACATATAATAAATTGAAATTGAAATAAACTCACATGAATGTAACTATAATATAATATAAGCTCCAAGATAATCTTCAAATATCAACAAGATCTATACACAACAAAAGTTTTTTTATATGAGATTTTATTTTGCACAAGTAGTTACGGTTTTAGACGAACTTGTGAAGATCTGCAATAATAATTTTGAAAATTTTGATTTATCTAGTTGTTCTCTTCTAAGCTTAAAAAAGATCTTATATAAGTACATAATTTTGTTTTATATAGATTCTTAGCAACCTGCACAATTTTATAAACGTATTATGTACGATTTTGCATATTTTTTCGCTTTTTCATTTTATTCGCTAAATAAAAATATTGTCAAGATGGTGAAATGAAAGTAAATTTTTGATCTGGCTATAGTTCACGAACTAGTTTATGCATGAAGTGCACAATTACGCTAAATCGGAGCAACATGTACCGTGCGTTCAATTTATCTTGATAACATTTTCATTCGCTGTAACTTTTTTGTTTTTAAAGATATCCAGTTAAGCAAAAAAACAAAATGTAGGGTTGGTAGCCAAGTTTTTTTTTAAGTTACATATAAAACAAAACACTAACGATTTTCTGACATATCAGCCTACTCTATATGTTTTAAATGGAACACCCTGTATATTACTACATTTTGGAATCTCTAGAGAAATCTAAACACATTTCGTGTATAATATCTTATACCTATCTTTAGGTGTTTACGAAATATTGACAGTTGAAAGTCGGGCATTTTGACAATTTGATAGGCTTTAAAATCTAAACCGCACGAGAGCAAAGAAAACGGTTTGCATATTCCTGTCTTAGGTTTTCATGAGCTATCGAATGACAGTAACTTTGAATTTAACCCGCGAATAAAATTAACCGGAACTTTTAAACCTCCGGTTAAATTGAAAGCCACTGTCATTCGATAGCTTATGAAAACCTAAGATAGAGATGTGCAAACCGTTTTCTTTGATCTCGTGCGGTTTAGATTTTAAAGCCTGTCAAAATGTCAAAATGCCCGACTTTCAACTGTCAATATTTCAATATCAATATAATAGGTATAGGATATTATACACGACATGTGTTTTGATTTCACTAGAGAGTCCAAAAATGTAGTAACATACAGGGTGTTCTATTTAAAAAATATATAGAGTAGGCTTTTATGTCAGAAAATTATTGGTGTTTTGTTTTATATGTAATCTAGAAAAAAACTTGGCTACCAACCCTACATTTTGCTTTTTTGTTTACCTTGGTATCTTTAAAACCAAAAAAGGTACAGCGAATCAAAATGATATCAAGGTGCTGATCAAATCTCAAATAATGGATATATCTGGATACCAATCGACTTTTACGAAAAACAACCAGCAAAAACAATGTTTTTGAGACTTACACCTTTATTGTAGAATCCGAGCTGTTTATTGTCAAACGAAATGTTTTGCACTTTCTTATCTTCCACATAACCACAACCTGGAAAATACTCCCCACCAATACGAAAATTTCGTATATCTAGATAATTACTAAATAACTAAGATAAGAAGATGCAAATCGTTTCGTGCTAAGTTGAACAGATCAAATTCTTTAAATGGAAGGAATGCTATTCGACATGCTACATGAAATTTATCTAGAATTTTTAGAAGAATTCGAAAATCGAGACCTTTTATATTGAAATATAATTCAATAATATTGTCAAACTAAAATCAACATGGCTAAATGATGAAATGGTTGTAAGACTAATAAAAAAATTAGAAACATGTTATTTCTATCAAATGTGTATACATATGAAGGGTACAGGGGAAAGACGATCTAAGCGCCATTTCCATAGGAAACTTTTTTATTATTGACTTCACAGAAAATTTTATTCTTGATAAAAGTTGGTGTTTGGAAAAAAACTAATTTTGACATGCTAAATTAAGTATAAGTTATACAGGGTACTCAATAAATACAAAAATGATGGTTAAAAAAATCAAAAACTTGAGAGAAAAAATAAAGCTCGTATTAAGATAAAAATAAAAGTCAAATACCATTTTTTCCAAAAGTGCACCGCACCGTTGCGGAGAAAATCCATGTCAATTATTGAAAAAACCCGCTTTTTCTTAATTTTGTCCTTATTTTTTTCAGCAACGATGCACTTTTGGAAAAAATGGCATTTGACTTTTATTTTTATCTTAATAGGAGCTTTTTTTTGAATTAATCTGGGTTAGTTTTAACTTACTTAATATTATTTTTAAACTATTCCGATACGTTTTAGCCCGTTTTGGTACTTTTAGTTACTTTTGGTTTGTTTTGGTTAGTCTTTCAATCAAATTTTGGTAACTTTCAATTAGTTTCAATTTATTTTAGTTATTGAATTAATTCAAGTTAGTCATCAAAATTCGGTTAATTTTGGTTAGTTTCAACTTATTTTAATATTTTTAATCTGTTACGATACGTTTTAGCCCATTTTGGTGCTATTGGTTAGTTTTGGTTAGTCGTTCAATCGACTTTCGGTTAGTTTCAGTTAGTTTTAATTTAGTTTAGTAATTTGAATCGGTTCCGATACGTTATAACCAAGTTAAATGTTTTTAATTAATTTAGGTTAGTCGCCAATATTCGGTTAATTTGGGTTAGTTTCAACTTACTTTAATAATTTTAATCTGTTACGATACGTTTTAGCCCTTTTGGTGCTTTTGGTTACTTTTGGTTAGTCGTTCAATCGACTTTCGGTTAATTTCAGTTAGTTTTAATTTATTTTAATCATTTGAACCGGTTCCGATACGTTATAACCAATTTTAAAGTTTTTGATTACTTTCGGTTAGTCGCCAAAATTCGGCTAATTTGGGTTAGTTTTAACTTACTTTAGTATTTTTAATCTGTTCCGATACGTATTAGACCGTTTTGGTGATTTTACTTACTTTTGGTTAGTCATTCAGTCAACTTTCGGTAATTTTCACTTAGTTCCAATTTATTTTAGTCATTTGAACCGGTTCCGATACGTTATAATTAATTTAAATGTGTTTGATTAATTTTAGTTAGTCCTCAAAATTCGGTTAGTTTCAACTTACTTTCGTTCAATCAACTTTCGGTTCATTTCAGTTAGTTTTAATTTATTTTAGTCATTGGAACCGGTTCCGATACGTTATAACCAATTTTAATGTCTTTGCTTACTTGCCAATATTCGGTTAATTTGGGTTAGTTTTAATTTACTTTAACATTTTTAATCTGTTCCGATACGTTTAAGTCCGTTTTGGTGCTATTAGTTACTTTTGGTTTGCCATTCAATCAACTTTCGGTTAGTTCCAATTTATTTTAGTCATTTGAATCGGTTCCTATACGTTATAAGAAAATTTAATGTTTTTGGTTAGTCGCTTAAATTCGTTTCGTTTTGGTTAGTTTTAACTTACTTTAATTTTTGTAACCTGTTACGATAGGTACGTTTTAGCCTGTTTTGGAGCTTATGGTTACTTTTGGCTAGCTTTGGTTAGTCTTTCAATTAACTTTCGGTTAGTTTCAGTTAGTTCCAATTTATTTTAGTCATTTGAACCGATTCCTATACCTTATGATCAAATTCAAGTTTAAATAAACAAACTAACTAGCTGCACAACTCTGCCGTCCTTTTCCCATTTTTAACACATAAACATTAACTTATTTATGTAGCATACAAACAAAACAATATATACACATAACGATAGTCTATTTACCCGAACAACGGATCTTTTTCTATTTTAATTCCTATGAAAATTTATTGCACTCCGGCCCAGGTAAGCGCGTATGATTGGCATCGAGTTCCAACTGCGTAGTGTCCTCGCTTCAGTGAGCTTCACGGAGAAAATTTGATTCCGTACCCCACTAAACGAGCCGAGTGTCGCGGCTATAGCTTATTTAATAAAGTAGAAATTTTACAATATTATTGGTTGCTTTTCCCTTTAAAATGACCTTCCCTAAAGTATCGACTAACTGTATCATATTCTGTTTGTATTAGGCCATTATGTCCCATCCTTCATAGCTCTAAGTTTCATGACGTTATTACTTCTCGAAACGGAGCAATGTATATTCAAACCGATGCCGCAAGATTAATCCGGCCAAAGCTGTGGCAAATAGCTACAGAGTTTGAAACTTAGTTATTTATACGTAATTTGGCCACTACATGAAAGGAAATAAAGCTTTTATTTCCCTTAATAATATCCATAAAATATTAAACTATGGAAAGAACTTCCACAAATTCACAGGTAGAAATTATGTTATTCTGGGTCAGTTCAGACTCTTCACGTTTAGGTGGCTAGTCGGGCACCGTCCCTAAAAAGTTGAAAATTAAATAAACAGGGTTAGCCATTAAGCTTAAATAATAACAGTATAACACTACAGAAAATTAATTCCATTTAAATAAAAGCTTAAGCTATCTGAGCACATGTTTATCACACCAAAAGAGAAAAGCCGTCTAAGCTTATCCTCTATGCACATCTTTGGGTTAGGCATCAGATATGATTCCACACACAATAATAATATAAAACCCATCTGCGAAGGACTTTCATTTTAACGAGAGTGTTTATGTTGTTTTGATGGCTGCTGGAGAATAAAATATAAATGAAGATATAAATAATTGATGATCCGTACCTGATACATATGTTAAATTTTATCGTGCAATAAGATTTTTATT